>JAHBCN010002788.1:25000-85625 GCA_019359885.1 Listronotus oregonensis | reverse complement strand
TTTAAAATAACAAAAATACTAATAACAGTCCAACAAAAAAAAAAGTTGATTAAACTATTTATGAAACATATATGTTCTCCGTAGTAAGGTTGTCTCCTGATCACGAATCTGGGGCCAGAGTTCCGCCAACCTCAAAAATCTGCTGAAAAATAGGAAAAAGTAATGAAAATTAAGTAGCAAAAACGTTTTTTTTTTTTGACATCCAACAATAAATTTTTATCAAAAAGACCTAGCTTAATTTAAATCCAGGACAAAATTAAAAAGTCACTATTTTCAAATCTTGGCACATCTTGCCCAAATTTTGTATAGAGGAGTTTTTTGGTCGCTGATTACGAATCTGAATATGAAAACTCAAGATGGCAGATTCAAAATGTCAAATGTGTTTTTTTTTTAAGATGGCAAATAAATTTTTTGAAAATCGACGGATTTAAACCAAATTTAAGGTGGTTTTTGAGATTGCTACTTCCGAATTCGAAGTCGAATTTGAAACATTTATGATAACGGATTTAATATGGTGTATAAAATAAGCAACAACGGCAGTCTAAAAATTCTGATTAATGTAATTTGGGAAAATATAATGGTCTAAGAGCAAAAAAAAAACATCGTCATCAAATATGGATTTTTCCCCCAAAACATGTTCATTTAGTATTTTAATTTTTTCCCCCGGGGTGTTAAAACCTTTAAATTTTGGTGGTAGCAAAAGGGGGGTAAAAGTGCAAAATTTTGGGGGGAAAAATCGTCATCGATAATATGTCAGTTTTTGGCCACTTAAAGTTCCCCCCCTGGTATTAAATCCAAAAGGGCTGACAGTTGGTAGACCCCGGGCGTAAAACAGGGTCAAATTATCCCAACCCCCTTTTTTATAGGGGGTTTTAAAATTTCAATCTCAATAGGGGAATTTTCGTCCAAAATTTAAAAATCCCCCCGGGGATTTCAAAAATATTTTTAATAAAAAAAAAATCAGTGACGTGATATCAATATCTGCCAAAATAGACAGGTCAAATTCCGTACTAACGCCACTGGTGAAAATAAAAAATAGGGTGCACTAAAAAATGCCTCTTTATACATAGTACATTTATGCCAAGTTGTATTAAAATATCTAAAGTGGTATTACTGATATTAATAAAAAATGATTTATTTTTAAAAATTTTTCCACCCTGTATCTTAAAACTTAGGGCGTTTAGGACATACGTTCATATAAAGTTTACTTTTTAAAATGGACCCAAAAATTGCCCCTTTAAATATTGAGATTTAATTAAAAAAACCCTGTATAAAGTAAGCGCTTATGATAATTTGACCCCGTTCTACTGCCCTCGTTATCCACCTAACTGTCAGCCCTTTTGGATTTAGACATCTTAGGGGTGCAACTTTAAGTGGCCATAATGGCTGACATATTCTCGATGATTTTCCAAAAAAATTTTACACATTCACACCTTATTGTTACCCCTGTATCCAATAGGTTGTCAGCCCACGTGGGAACCTAATTAACAATACTAAATAAACATGTTTTAAGAGAGAAACTCCATATTACTGATGACGATGATTTTTCTGCTCTAGCTCTCCGTCTATAAGTTACAAAAACAAAATAAACGACCTAAAAACCACTATCAAAAGAACTTAAAATTAATTCTGGTTGTATTATGCTCATTTTTTAAAAGTTTTATTGCCTAATTGAAACTTTGTTCATCATGTTAAGCCTGTCTTCTCAAATTTTAAATACTAACTTCAAATTTGTTAATTCGCATATATCAAATTGGTCTTCAACTGCTTATTTTACCCACCATATTGAATTCGCCATCCCGAGTGTTTTAAATTTGAATTCAGATTCCGAATTAGCAATCTCAAAAACTACTTCATACAAAATTTGGCTTAAGATTCGTAATTAGCGACCGAAAAAAACCCCTCTATGAAATTAGGGCAAGATGAGCGAATATTTAAAAATAGTTATTTCTATTTCCTTCTTTGAGGTTGAGAGCGAAAAAAAAAATGTCCCAGTTTTTCTTAGTTAATTTTCATTAATTTTCACTAACTACATATTTTTACTTATTGGGTTATTCTCAGATGCCCAAATTAATTAGGCATAATAATTTTAAAGTGGACAAAAATCGGAATTACATAAAAAACCAAATATTAAATTTTGTGGTAATCATTGGAATCTAACTTATTTCTCAGTCAATTGGATTTTCCGTATTTTTTAAATTTTTTCTTCTTATTATTACTGCATTTTCACTACTTACTCTACCACTTATACTAACTGTACTTTATAATCAATTTTTTATTTAAAACTTCTGTTATAATGTTATTATGTTCCTCATTAAAAGAAACGTTATGTCATAAATTTTTACTATATTTTTTCTTAGAATAATAAAATTACGGAAATAATATAGGCATCATATTTTACCGAGATAGTTATTTTAAAGAATGTCTAGACATGTACAGATTCTTGGAGTAACATATTTTTCTTTTAAAAAGAAATCTATTGAAAAATAAGTTTTAAAATAAGTCTAAGGACTAATTATTATTTTAATTAAGACTTTTATTTACACGGTTGACTTCTGCTTATACCAAAAAAACTTATTTTACCAATTAAGCCAAGTCTTTCTCAAAACATTCCGGATAAACTGAAGAGGGAACTATCTTATTGGATGTTTAAATATTTTTTGTAATAAAAACCGCTTTTAAAAGTGATGTAACTAAAATATTAATAGTTAAGTTAGTAACTCAAAAATACACAATTATTTACTTCCCATTTACCTAATTTTCTTTTCAGCTACCGAAATTGAAGACATCACTCAAGAAGCTAGAAGGAAAAAGGGAGGAGGAATGAAAAAAAATGAAGAAGTATATGATGCCGCTACTAATAGCCTATAAACTGAAATTTTTTACGTTAATTCCTGTTCTTATTGGAGGACTAATTTTACTTACGGGTGCAACAGGTCTAGCAGGATTTTTCTTTGCTTTATTTGCAGCGGTAATGGGATTAAAAGGTGGTCAGCATTATTGAAAGGTTAAATACAAATTTACTACTGGGTTAACTTCCAAAGCACATTTTGTTTCTTGTGTCAGTGTAAAGAATGTGTTATTTAAAGAAATGTTTTTACCGAAGTATACCAGTTCTAATACTGATATTAGAAGATAAACAATTTAGTATATATTACTATTAGAACACTATATTTATTTATTTTGAATAATATTTGAATCATAATGGCCTAAATACAGCACATATATAGTGATAACATTTTAAATCCCTATGTTTATGAAATATTAAGTGACAGACCAAAAATTAAAAAAATCTATGTTTACAGACTAATACAACCACATGAAATGACATAATTATGGTTAAAATTGGTTATCCAGGAATTCTTTTAATATATAATAACCTCTGGAATATCATTTGTTCTATTCTAGGGGTCAAAGTTTTTTTTAGGGGTCTGGCAAAATGTTAAATTATTTGCATGCACCATTTTAACACCTATTTAAAATGGTGCATGCAGCTACCAAGTTGTTTGGACCTAGTAACCTGAATCTGGTCCCTATTTTGCTGTCTAAAATTTTTCTTATATGATATAACAGATATAGTTCTTATAAGTTGTTTATTTTAACACATTCTTAATAGAACTTTTTAGGGTTGTGATGACTGTAAAAATTTTTTTTTGATTGACACATTAGACCGTATTTTTTGTTATTTTTCTGTAGCATCATTAGAGAACTCATTGAGATCATAAGAAGCTTGTAATTAGCAGGAAGTATATGGTTAGCTTTTCTATTACCTTAATCCTCAATGATGTATATCAACAATGGTATGCTTCCAAGTACTGAGCCCCATAGATAAGAGGATGACTTTCCATTACACCCTTTCAGTCTAAACTCCATTCTTCAAGTAGTATTAAAAACATTTTATGTTGTTCAAACAAAACTTTATTGCAGTAGCAAACTTAACTTTATTAAACTTCTGTTACTGAAAAGACTGCGAAGTTATGGATCTATGGTCAAGATCGCCAAACTGTGCTTCCTCAAAAGAACCTAGTGATTTACACATGCGCCTTTTAACAATTTTTAATAATATAGGTATCACAGATATCTAGGTTTAAAGTTAGGTTCTTAATTGTTTGTTTAATTATTTTTAAAATATGCATAATAATCGAATGTAAAACAACTCTCATTAACTTATTTTTCACCTAATTTTTAATTTATTAAGTATACTCTTTACCACCATTGCCAGAACCACCTATATAAGTGATGCTAAAGTAAAATAAACATAAAAAGTTTTATAATTTTTTACACAAAAATGTAAATTGTTGATGGGACGGATTAACATAAAAAATAGATTTTATATAGTTATTTATGTAACACAATATCAGAAAATTTTTTGGTAACCGGGCAACAGGGGCTTAAGTATGAATTCCTATTTTCTAACATACATAACATACATACTGGAGGTACCATTTACAAACTAATGGGACCTTGTATTTAAATAAACATGCTCCCAAACCTTATTCAAAAATAGTCTTGCATATTGTGGCTAGAGGACAATTAACCTGTCACTTAATTTTTTTGCTCTAACTTTCTTTTGGTAGGAAGAATTGGAAAATTAAAAATTGCATTTTTTCATCCACGGAAAAAAAGAAAAAAAGTATTTCTTATCAGAATCTATGACATCATAGCATTTTATGGATATGTTCTATGTTGTTGTAAAAGATAAATGTATTGAAAAATCCTTGTTGAATACAATGGGACCGCTAAACTGACAGATGGCCCAATTAAAAAACAAAAAAATCCCAATATATTTCCACATTTTTATGTCAAGTCTGTAATCGTTTTTAAAATAAAATTTATGTATAAAATTTAACCTTAAAATTAAATAATATACAAAAACAAAAATTGTTTTAATGTTAGTATACAAATATAAAGCATTCTAGAGAAAAAATTAAAAAATGATAGCAGTTTTTGTATTTTTTTAAATATGTCATTTATGACATTATGCCATTAATTCTGACAAAAAGATCTCAGAATTTTTAAAAATATATTAACACTGCTACAGTTTTTATTTTAAATATGATTTAATTTTTAATTAAACTTTTATAGACAAATTTTATTTTAAAACGGTGGCAGACTTGGCGGTTTTTCGTTATTTGGTTTTAAGCCATCTGCCAGTTCATGGGGTTAATAAGGCCAGGACTAAAGCGGTCCTATTGTAAAAGTACTTGGTGAGTACCCAATAAGGACAATATCGTATCATTTTGAAAATAATTGATGTCAAACTTACAATGCTTGTAATATACGCCATTGGGCTCATAATATTTTACCTTTAAAATACAGAATGCTATATGTTATCATGAACATTTTGTCAGTATTGTTAATACAGCTTAAGGATAGCCAATAAAACGGGAAGATTTCTTAAAAAGTTTTATAGTAAAAAAATTTTTTTAAATAGTTTTTAATATATTATTAGGAAGCAAGAGAGTACACATTTGATTTACAACGTCCAAAAAATTTTTTTGAACCCCCATCCTAAATGTTCTTCCTTAATATGTATGCTTCGTTGGAGTCAAGCCTAAAAGTTTTGCAAAATTCTTTCCAGCATATCGATAGTATTGGTGCAATATTATGACGAATCCTTTGTTTAAGGGCTGTATTGTCCTGGATGGATCAGTTTGCCTCCCTGGGCTCCCGACCTAACTATCTGCAACTTTTTTAGTTGGGATATGTAAAATCAAAATGGTTTAAAAGTGATCTACCCAAGACATTCTAGCCCCCAAACAACGAATTTGTTACGAGATTGCAGCAATTCCTGTCGATATACTGCGAAGAATTATGCAACACTTTTAGACTTGACTTAAACAATTTATAAATATTAACGAAGCACATTTAACGGATGTGATATTACTATAATTTTTTTGACCCTGTAAATTAAGTAGCTATTCTCTTACTTTCTATTAATCTATTAAAAATTCCTAAACAAGAAAAATTATTACGAAATCTACCCTTTTCCTTGGTGGACTCTGTATATATTAACATTTATTTTTGACCTAAAATAATTTCATACAGTATTCTACTGCATTTTTCAACACCCTTTATAGTTTTTGCTTATTTTAATAGCGCCCCTGTATTTTATTTACACAAACTTGGCATCAAAAATTTAAATATTATATAAATATTTTTTAGTTATTTTTATACAAGCCAAAAATAAATATTAATTGCCGTAAAAATTATAATAATACTTTTATACTGGTTTTTACAATTTAAATGTTAAAATTATCTTTATTTAGCCCTCGTGTTTAACCTAATTTTCGTTTAATGCAAATTGTCTAACGGGACATAATTATTGTGAAATTTAAGATTTTTCTTTGATTTAACATGGGTCCCTATAAATAATAATTGCCAGTAACATCTGTTTAATAAGATTAAATCAATAAATTTATTTATGTAATTTAATAAAGTAGACCATCTATTATGGTAAACAATGGTTAATTATGTAACGGATATTACAGTTTTTTGTAAAAAATAAACAGTGCAAATCTACAGTATGTCTTAAATTTAAACTATATTAAGTTATATAAGAGTTTTTTAAACTAAAACCCAAGTTTTTAGGACTATTTTTGAAGCGATGCGTGGTTATACATAACTGCCTCTCATTTTTTTTTGTTCTTTGCGAAATAATAGTAACAGAATGTTAGTTAAAAAATAAATCATATTTTATTTACATTGATAATGTTTTTTAATACATGTAGAAAATTTCGGGTAAGAAGTTTACAAACTTCGCCAATCGATTGGGTATGTCTTAATTTCCGAATTCTAAAAAAATCTATATGACACACCCTGTATATTTAAAAGTCACAATAACGCAAAATGTCATTGCAAACAAAAAAGGTTCTTTAAATGATTTGTAACAGGATGACACTGTAAAATTTGACAGCTGTCATCCTTTTACGATCGTTTAGGATGTCGATATCAAAAAATATTTTTGTTCGTAATGATATTTTATTTTTATACTTTACTATTAAACGCACTTTAAAAGACTTGGTCTTAGTCCGGAAAATTAAATTTTACAGTACTGAGTCTGGTTTAAAAAATTACCGGAATAGTCCGGTAAATCTGGTACCACTAGCCTCATTAAGTGTTTGCAAAATTTCATCAGGAATTAGATTTTTATCATATTTTTCCATTTCGTCAATATTACCAAATATGATTGTAGAATAACACTAATTTTTAACTGACTTTACTTTTTACCTTGACATAAATAAAAACAGTACAGTTGCGCTTCCTGGATATATTAATGGAATGTTTTCGTCAAATTTAAATTTTATGTCAGTACTGACAATGTTTCAAGAAGTAAACAAAAATTTTAAAATCCGTTTTCAAAGCGAACAATTAATTTTTTTGTAGCAATACGAAGCAGATTTAAAATACGTTATTATTTCAAAACATAAATTTTGAAAGTACAGTATGAAATAAAATATTGTACATTATTCGTCCGAAAAACATCTACAGTATTCGTTTTAAAATTCCAGACTCTGCTCCTTTTTAGCTACGTCCGTAAACATCTCACTCATACTGTTAAATGTTTTTTTCGAACCTATAACGTTAATATCTATTACGTTATCGAGTGTGACTTTTAAATACACAAGGTGTGTTATATAAATTTTTACAAATTTGATTTAAAATTTCAATATTTAGATATGTGGGATCGATTAGCTTAGGTCTAAAACCCTTTGGCCCAAAGTTTCAGTACGTATTGGAAAAATATTTTTAAGGTAAATAAAATAGGAATTATTTTTTAAGTAAAATTTTGTTATTTAATATTTCGCAAACAACGCGGGAGAAAAATTTGGCTGTTATGTATACCTTAATCATCATCATCGTCATCATCATTCAGCCCTCTGTGTCCATTGTTGAACATAGGCCTCCCCAATCATTTTCCATTCCAATCGGTTTTGTGCTGTTTGTGTCCAGTTGCTGCGGATCCTCTTAGTATCGTCCGACCAACGCGTAGACAGTCTTCATCTACTTCGCTTGTCGGTTCTAGGTCTCCACTCGAGAAGCCTCTTTTCCCATCGATCATCCCGCATCCTTGCAACGTGGCCGGCCCAGTTCCACTTAAGCTTCGCAATAGCTCCAACGACATTACTGACACCGGTTCTTCTGCGCAAATCCTCGTTTCTTATGTGGTCTCTCAAGGTCACACCAACCATGGATCTCTCCATCTTCATCTGTGTAATTCTAAGTTTTTTAGCTGTTGCTGTTGTTAGTGTTAGGGTTTCTGAGCCGTATGTCATTACTGGTAGCACGCATTAATGGAAAACCCTTCTTTTTAGATTGACGGAAATGTCACACTTGAAAACGTCTTTAAGTCTTCCAAAAGCTGTCCATGAGCCTTCTCTTTACCTCATGGCCAAGGTACACATATCTATCTACCATTTGAATTTTAGCTTCACCAATCTTTAAGCCACAGCTGGGAACAAGGTTTGTCATGAATTTTGTTTTTGACATATTGATATTAGGATTGGCTTTTCCACACACCTCTTGCAGGTCCTACAACATCAGTCGCATTTCTTCTAGATTGTCCAAGAATAGCACTATATCATTTGCAATGATTATGATTATACCTCTCTGATTTCAGTCCAATTGTTTAAATTTTCATGTAGTTTAACTTTCATTGTTGCATTTTTGTAGATATTGTGGATGAGTTTGGTATATCGGTAGTCGACTCTACTTTTCTAAAGTGCATTTCACAATGCATTTGGCTCTATTGTATCGAAGGCTTTGTGGAAGTCCACGAATGTCATTACTAAAGCTCTTTTGTATTCGATTGTCTTTTCTATAACTGTTTTGACGCTTTGGAGGTGGTCATTCGTTCCAAATCCACGACGAATGCCTGAAACTTAGGTTTCGGTTTAAAAAAAATCATTGATTATGTAATATTTTAAATTGGGGACATACTGTAAAAAATATCTTTTTTATTAAAAGGCACTAAAAACACTAATTAACATGTCCAAGCATTGTTTCATAAATAACTTGGTTTTGATTTGATGAATTTATGTCAAGTTACGGACTAGCACTGTAGAATAACGGTAGGGGGCGCATGTAAACTAAGGACCCAAATTCAGAGTTAATATTTGGTACCTGAACAAGCTTAGGTAAACTGAGAACTAACCTTTTTTCAAAACCGCTAAACTGAAACCCAAAATTAAGGTGCCATAGCAGAATTGCGGCCTAAACGGAAAAGTTTACTGTTCCTACTTTAAGTGATTTATCACGTCCGAAATATACTTGGGAAAAATAAAAAGCCTCATTTATTAACCAGAACTAATTATAACCCACCAGAACTAAGGGCTTTTAAAATGGAAAAATTAAAAGCTGCTTTAACTAACCAGAACTAACCATGACCGACCAGAACTAAAGGCTTTTGAATTTGTCTAAACTATCCCTACGTACAAGTTATTAACAAAATTTTAAAATATTTAATGTGATATTTACTATAGGTCGCAATAATTCCATCCTGTTTGGGAATTTTGTTATTTTTACCTTCTTTAATTTCGTCCTCAGTTTACTTGTCAAATGATTAATTCCTGTTTTAAACCTCGTCATTTTACATGTCATAAAGAAGTTAAGTTACCCCGACAGTAGTTATCATAAAACTCCTTAAAAAAAATATTTTTTCTGTAAATTTTATCAGCCCTATATAGAATTACCATTATTTAAAGTTTTTTATAATAATATATTTTTTTTAAAAGCTAAAAATTACCATGATTTTATTATTTAAAGGTAACGGGCTATACAGAAACCATTTACAACTATACTTATGACCTTTTTTATGGTAATGTTAATTTTTTCTTTGGTAGAACAAATTTTCCTTTTAAAGCTTTAATCTTTATTTAAATAAGGCCCAATAAATATATAGATACTTAATAACATTTTTGTGTGGTTTATTTCCTCATTTAAATACATATTTAAAGTTGTTGTATAGATTTTGTTGGACCTACTGGTCGCGTATATCTTTTTTCCTAGTTAAAATAAACAAAGGAACTGTAAAAATCCAAAATGTATTGTTTTTAACTTCAAGGCGAGGGAGCCTAACCTCAACACTTGCGTATTTTTATCGTGTCTTTTTACAAAGCCGTCGACTGTCTCTCTTGCTCGATCCAGAGCAGGTTGTTTGGAGTGGTGGCAATGCGATGTTGCCACAATTACTTGGCATCGGAACAGTTGATATTTTAATTATTTTATACAAAACTAAACAGTTGTTAAGATACATATCTTAAAGGCTAATTAAGGAGATAGGCTTTATGATCTTGGTATTCTTCATAGTCATCAATTACACTTATTTTAATTTACCATAACCAAAATTTTAACCTGAACTGATAGCTTGGACTATATAAGCTAGTCACAGTTTCTTACAGCTGACGATGTAATTAGATTTATTGTGACATTGTTATTTATGATTATTCATTATACAAAAGCCGTAATATTTTATGGTTATACAATTAAATTTTTATACAGGCTGTCTCACCAAGAACCTTTATATTTAAAACTATACGTAGGACATTTTAAAAATTTAATACAGGACAGTCAACTAAAATATGTTCTTATTGGTAACACTTAATAATTTCAGTTATATCGGGGTAAGTGTTTTTGGATTTGGATTTTTGATATTACATATTATGATTTCAAGCAGATTTTATGCTTTATTTCTATACCTAAGCCTAAGCGTTTTTGATATATCTTAGTTTTTACGTCAAAAATGACGTTTGATGGCCCTAAAATAATTATTAGTTTTTGCTATAAGAAAGCCTTTATTATTTAATCTAAGTTTGACTTTTTTTTAAAAGGACTTAATTTTATAGGATTAAAAATTTAAGGATTTCAAAAGAAAATTGAGAAAGCTGTAATCTTTTTTTTTAATGCAAACTCCTATTTTTTTTTATTTTCTTTATGCATTAAAAATAAAGCCAAGTTTGTGTCTATCCCCAAAATTTTTAGTTTTTGATATATTGTCAGTTATTTTTTTATATGGCGATTTTGCTAATGACTTGAAATTATTTATACTTCTACATACATTCAAAAAAACACATTTTTGGTAGTTTTCTCATTTTTTTTTCCTATTTTTTGCTATATTACAAAAAATATCAGATCAAATAATAAATTAAATAATAAGGGCTTTTTTATAGCAAAAATTAAAAATTATTTTACCGCCTGAGTACGTCGTTTTTTACGTAGAAATTAATTAATATTAAAAACAACGCTTAGACTTAGATGTTGGACAAAATTAATACGTGAAATCTGCCAGGAATCCTCTGTGAAATCCTAAAATGTTTAATTATATATTGGGTGGTTTCATGCATGCAAAATAAGCAAGTTGACACCTACTTCTGGTATCTATAATCAAATGTACCACCAACTTGAAAATATTTTTGCCGAGTCTCTTGCCCCCATCCACATTACTATATTTCTATATTTTATTTTATATATATATATATATATATATATATATATATATATATATATATATATATATATATATATATATATATATATATATATATATATATATATATATATATATATATATATATATATATATATATATATATATATATATATATATATATATATATATATATATATGTATATATATATATATATATATATATATATATATATATATATATATATATATATATATATATATATATATATATATATATATATATATATATATATATTATATATATATTTATATATATATATATATATATATATATATATATATATATATATATATATATATATATATATATATTTTGTTTCGATTTTGTTGGGTTTAGGTTCACCATATTAAACAAGTTAGTTAAATGACGTTTCGACCCTAGTTTGGGTCATTTTCAAATTTTTTATTCATTCTAAAAATCACATAAAAATATATAAAATTGGCGTTATACTTAAATTACATATATAACTCCCAAACACTTAACAAATATTGGTTACATTTTAAAAAACAATAACAATCTAAAATTAATAAAATTGAATAAAAACGATGGATGCAATTATAAACATTAATATCACAGATTTTGGTACGTACCTTGAATATCAGATGTTCGTTTAAGAATGTGTGGTTTTATTTTGTATTAACGATGGATGGCATTTTTTTATACTTAGGATATTTTTTTATCAAATTCTTTACTTTATTATATTATCAAATTTTGAAATATTAAGAGGAGGATATTAGGAAATTTATTTAAGAGGATATACTATACGGGATTATAAATTATTTAATCAAGTTTGTGTAAATATGGCTGAGTCCTGCAATGTCAGTCCTATTATTTATTGCATTGTTACATTTTTTAATTTCGATCATCTCTTTGATTTGTAATTTGTAATAGTTTTGGTCTTTATCAATTATTTTCGTTTCGTTATATTTAAAATCGTGTTTTTGTTCTGTTATATGTTTATTTAGTGCTGTTTGTGCATTCTTCGTATATTTATGTCCGTTTAATCTGTTTTTAAGTAGCTGACTAGTCATTCCAATATACTGGGCAGGACAGGTTTTACAGGCGATGGAATACACGGACGTTTGACTGACGCATTATCGGTGTTGGGCTTTTTAATTTAGTGAAGAGAGAATTAATAGTGTTTTGTGTTTTATGGCAAACTACTATGTTATGTTTGTTAAGAAAACTATTAAGTTTTTCTTATAATTCTTTTGTGTAAGGTAGTGGCACATAATATTTGGTTTGGTTTTGTTCAATTTTTATATTGGTGGTAGTTAAATTGTTATAAAACTTGTAAGTTCGTTTTTTTATTATCTTATTTATCTCTTTTTCCTTAAAATTGTTTTGCATTAAGATTAAACGAACATCTGATATTCAAGGTACGTGCCAAAATCTGTGATATTAATGTTTATAATTGCATCCATCGTTTTTATTCAATTTTATTAATTTTAGATTGTTATTGTTTTTTAAAATGTAACCAATATTTGTTAGGTGTTTGGGAGTTATATATGTAATTTAAGTATAACGCCAATTTTATATAATTTTATGTGATTTTTAGAATGAATAAAAAATTTGAAAATGACTCAAACTAGGGTCGAAACGTCATTTAACTAACTTGTTTTTTAATATAGTGAACCTAAACCCAACAAAATCGAAACAAAAAAATATATTATAAATGGTTCAGGAAAAATAAATATTTATATATATATATATATATATATATATATATATATATATATATATATATATATATATATATATATATATATATATATATATATATATATATAATATATATATATATATATATATATATATATATATATATATATATATATATATATATATATATATATATATATATATATATATATATATATATATATATATATATATATATATATATATATATATATAGTTTTTTATATATAGACCGAAGCGGTTCCCGGTGGAACATCCTTTATGGTACACCCAATTTTGAAATAGTATAGCATTCTTACAAAACCAAATATTGTGAAAGAAAAACTCTAAATCAAACCTGTGTTGATCTAGTTGAATGCTGAACTGGGCTTATTTGATTTTTCTTAGTTTTTATTTCGGCTGTTGGAAACCGATGTTTAGAGTTTGCTAAGTATCTGATTTTTTTATGTGAACCTAAAATAATCAATATTTAAAAATAATAGATATTAATCCCATAACATATCGCGTTTCCTTGTCTAACAAAATATGTGTTATGTTCACAGTTTATATTGTTTAACTTTTAAAATTTTAAGCATTATTTTTTTGTAGTAAACACCGTTTTGTGTGGCACCATGCGTATATTAATGAGGATACTATACTATGAGGATACTATTAAGCATATTTAAACTATGTTTAAAATTTATTTTAAAATTTTATTCCAATATCACAAACTTTAGTTTTAGATAATATATTATTTGTATTTATTTTTATATTTTTTATTGTATTTTTTAGATTTATTTTTCTAGTGGTAGAATGTCTTACTAAAGATTTTATAATTTAAAAACTTTTATTTACCATTTTTTATTGACACTTTCTTACTTCATTTGTTGAGTGGTAACTGCTCAAAAACATGTACAAATATTTTAAGGAAGTAAGTCGGAATTTTGCAATAAAATATTAGGTAGATGAATTATTTTATTTTTTTGTATATAATTAAGTTAAAAGATGTTTTTTCATTTATTTATTAATTTATTTTTATTAATTTATTTTTATTTATGTATAAGGAGCTTTATTATGTGTTTAGAAAAGGTTATTAATTTTGGTCACAAAAATATTGCAAACCTAAAGTATAACACAGACGTACAGGGTCTTTGATTATATTTACGTGGCTTCTGGGGTCTTTATTTTTGAAGACAGAAAAAAATGTTTTTTACAAAAATTGTAGGATTTTTTCCACATTATCTTTTGAAATTATCAGTAAAAAAATATCGCAATTAAAAAATGGAGAAATATAAGCCACTTTTTTAAATGAAACAACCTGTATATTATGCGCTAAAACAAAAGATCTTTTTTTCTGATTTCAAATATATGTATATACATCGATGATATTTGCATGAACCATTTTTAAGATATTTTAGGTTAAATTATTAATAATTTAACCTAAAGTGAGGGTTTTCCCTGGACCAATAATGTTTATTTTTGTGATTAAAAATTCCTGCAAAAGTGAACGAAGACTTGTCGGTGAATAGAATTTTATTTAAAAACTTATCTATAGATGGTACCCGTTGTTAAGTATATAATAAGTAATAGGTATTCCCTTTGCACTGTCGACACAATATTATTGTTACCATAAAAAAGACGCATAATAGCGATTTTTTGTTCTTCTGAATAGCCCATCGACAAAAAAGCAATACAAACTACTTTTAATAGTTAAAATGATAAATTTTAAGTTTTTACAATATTAATTATATCAAATTTTTTTTTTCATAGCTTTCTTGATACTAATATGATTTTTTTTTCAATTTATTTATATTTTAAGCTTAAATATCTCAAAAATAGTTTATCCATATATCATCAATGTATATATATTTAAAATCAGAAAAAAAAAGATTTTTTATTGTGTTTCGTTTAAAAAAGTTGAAGTTGAAGCCTATATTTTTCCATTTTTTTATTGCAATATTTTTTTATGATAATTTCAAAAGATAATATGGGAAAAAACCTACAATTTTTATATAAATTTTTTTTTCTGTCTTCAAAAATAAAGGCTCCAAAAGCCACGTAAATATAATCAAAGACCCTGTACACACACACATAATTTAAATATATAATATTAAACTTCCTTTATATACACTTGTACACATCATTATTTTTGTAACAAATTAAGTAACTATAGGCATCGGTCTGGTACTTAAATTTTAAAATAAAAAATCATTTTCTAAAACTTTATAAGTGGAATCTACGACTTTTTTTATCTTCCAAAATTCTGAGAATTGGGGCGTTTTTTGATGTGGCCTGCGTCAAATAGGCAAGGCAAAAGACCCTTACTTTTTTCGGCTAGTATAATTATTAAATTTTACTTTTTTTTATCTAGCAACCGTGCAGAAATCAGCTGGTTATTCAAAAATACATAAATTCCCCAAAATTTTTGTAAGTCAATCTATTTTTTGATGTTTGCATTATAAAATCCTAAAGGTCGAGTAAGGAAAAAAGAATTATTCTTTAAATTACCCACAAATCATTAAAATTAACATGTTGGACGCATGCCGCATCAAGAACGCCCCAATTTTCAGAATTTTCATATAAAAAAAGTTGCAGCCTATGCTAAAATGAATTCACTCCCAAAGTTTTTAAAGGGTATTTTTTATTATTTAAAGCCAAGACCGATGTTTATTATTGGTTTATATTTTTTTTTATTGATGTAAAATCAGATCAAATAAATGAGTTTAAGAACATATTTGAAATATACCTAAAAACGCATGATTGTTTTTTTAATTGTATTTACTATAATAGTTTCAAATGTGTCTTTTTAAACAAAAAACTGTTGAGCTAATTATGTACCTATTAATATAGAAATAAAATAAAAGTTTTTTTGGTTTTTTTTTTAATTTAACCTAATTTGTTAAAAAGTTGGTAGATTCTCGATTTTTTTAAAAATTGCAAGTGGTTAGTATTGGCTAACGGATTTTTCTAAATAACAAAGTTATGCCAAATTAAACCATATTTTTTTATAAAGATTAACAGGTGAAATATTTAGGTTCATTTAGACTATGGACCTGTGTAACAACTTTTTTTGAGAGTAAAACTTTTTAACTTACAATAAAATCTTACACGAACATATTAATTGTAAAAAATACATTAAATTCAAAATTAGAATTTTAATAGCTGTTATATTTTTAATCCCTGGCTTATATTTTTTAAAATGCTTATATTAATAAACATAGTTTTCTTTAATTATTTTTTATTTTTTTATACCACAAATATAATTTGAAAATAAAATTATTATTCATTGAATATAAATATTGCTAATTTTTAATTATAAAACTATAATCTTTACTCTGGCAAAGCTTAAAAAATATTTGTTCTTATCAACAGATGACAGTTTTAGGAAATATACTATTTTTAGCATGTCATTTTTAACCAACATGTATAGAATTTCTACAAATTTTTATTTTTCGAGCACATTGTTTTTGACAGACCTGATTTCTGACAAATCCTGTATTAAACAAAAGTTATATTTTATAGATGCCAATTCCATCCATTGGTACTTTGCTGTCGCAAAAAATTTGTACTGTTTTTGTAAATTCCAATATTGTTAAATACTGATTAATGCCAAAATTTTAAAGTAAGTATTTTTTTTTTAATATTATATTCAAAACTTTCACCAATAATTTAAATAAATATTATAATAATATAATATTTTAGTAAATCCTGTTTTTTTACGGACATTACATTTTTTTCATAACTTCATTAAATAATTAATTAAATAATATAATTAAATAAACCTTTACAAATATTAAAAAAATAATAATAATTAGGACTTATTAATAAAATTTAAATAAATGTTTCAAACAAACAATCCGAAATTAATATTTCTCCTGGTCTGCAAGTAGTTGCACCCCATCTAGATGTACCAAAATATATTTATTATTAAATTATATGGTTTATTATTTTATAGAAAAAACAAATGATGTTAACCAATAAAACACTTAATACAATAATTATTTCCAAGTCACTTAAAATGAATTGCAACTACTTATATAAAAAATATTAAAATTTCAAAAAGAAAAAAGTGGACCTCAACAATCTTAGAAAACAATCCATATTTATCTTAAAGAGTCTTAAATATATTAGAAAAAAACCTTAAGATTTCCCTCTTTAAGGCTCAGGAATTCCTACAAAGCATTTTTTTTTTTTGATAAACTTCTTGGAAAATAATATTTTTTATGTGCGAAATAAGTGCTTTATTTTATTCATATAAAGATTTACACCCTTTTCATGTTTTGGTACAATTTCCACTATATTTAACATAGCAAATTTACATTCCCTAACTGCAAAAATAATCATTTATTGCATCGTAAAACACTGACGGCTCCATAATATCCGTTTAAATATTAACTCTGCTAAGTACTTCTGTTTTTACTTGTATTGAATTTATAAGTTTATGATGGATGAATTAGAAATATTAATATCTGAAGAAAATGTGCAAATTATTGTCATTACCGAAACATGGGTGAAGAAAGAAGAACAAAAATATTTTAATTTTAAAGACTTTACATCAATTTTTGATGAAGAGAAAAGCCTGGTGGTGGATTAGGTATTTTTGTAAAAAACAATATTATTGTTGAAATAATAGAAAAAATTGAAAATGAATTGTCATATATTGCCATTAAAATCAAAGAATATGATTTACTCCTATGTGCAATATATAAGCCTCAAACGATAAAAATACAGACTTCATAAATTTTCTAGATCAAAAACTTGAAAATTTAATGGTATTAAATTTAGACTGTTTTTTTAAACGGCGATGTAAATATTAATATTTTAGAAAACAGTAAGGATTTAAAAAACTTATAGATATTTATCAATCAAATAATTTTAAATTATGTAATAAAAATATTCCAACACGTGAAACAAAAACAGTAGGACTCTTATAGACCATATAATAACAAATTCATTGAAAGAAGTAAAATTAAATTTTTGGATAGCCCGTTAAGTGATCATAAAATTCAAGTTTTAGACATTTCCATAAAATCAAAGATAAAAACTTCAAGATTTGAATATATCCCTATTAATAAATTTAATATAGATAATTTAAGAAAAACAACTTAATCTCTTAAGCGACAGAAAATATGAATTTCATAATACAAATAAATATTATGACAAAATTATTGATATATTTAAAAAAAGCTCATATAAAGTTTTGATTAAACAAAAGAAATTCTAAGCCATGGTTTAATAGGGAATTAGCTAACCTTATTAAGACTAGAGACAACTATTATCACAAAAGAAAAATATCAAGAAAATATGGAAATTGTAAATTTATATAATTACTATAATAATCTAGTCAAAAACAAATTAAATCAGTGAAACAAAAATTCTACAAAGAACAATTTGATAGTGGTAATCAAAAGAAAATTTGGGAAAATATAAATTTACTTCTAACAGCAAAATCTAAAAGTAACAAATCTAATATTGACTATTTATTAATAAATAATACCAAAATTTAAAATAAACAAAGGATAAGTGAAGAAATGAATAATCATTTTATAAATATTGGTCCAAAGTTATCAAAACAAATTCCATTAGTGACGATACCAGAAGAAAAACCAAATTTAAAGTCTATGTTTTTAAAAGAAAATGAAATTACCAGTGAAGAGGAAATTAAAGTAATTATTGATAATTTAGATCCTAGAAAAGCATGCGGATTTGATGATATTACTGTAAAAGTTATTAAAACAGTCAAAAATTTATTATTGCCAATTCTAACACATTTGGTAGAATTATCTTTTAAAACATCTGTTTTTCCAGAACAAATGAAAATAGCAAAAGTATCACCTATATTTAAAAGTGGTGAATCTAGTAATCCAAATAATTATAGACCCATTTCCGTTTTATCAGTATTTTCAAAAATTTTAGAAAAATCATGAATACAAAATTAGTCAACTTTTAGAAACTCAAAAACTTCTTTCGGAAAACCAATACGCTTTTCGTAAATTTAGTGATACAGAAGCAGCAGCAATAGATCTTACAACAGATATTCAATTAAATTTAGATCAGAATAAGAAATGTGCTCTGTTATCCTTAGATTTATACAACATTTTGATACTGTAAACCATGATATATTACTTCAAAATTATTTAATATGGAAATACAAGGAAAATTTCATTGTTGGTTTGCAAGTTATTTGAAACACAGAAGGCAATATGTTAAAATTAAAAAAAAAAACAACATTAGTTCCTCAAAAATATTTTTTTGTGGAATACCACAAGGATCTATTTTGGGCCCAATACTATTTTTAATTTATATAAATTCTATGCCTTTATTAAAATTAAAGGGTACTATAAAATTGTTTGCCGATGATACAACCATCCTATATTTTGCTGACAGTAACAGTGAAATTCAAGACAATATTAAATATGATTTAAACATTGTCTTTAATTGGTTACAATTTAATAAACTTACTTTAAATTTAATTAAATCCTCCTATATAATTATCAGCAAACAACAAAGAAAAGATAAAATTCCTTATATATCATTTAAAAATAAAAAATAAATTATTCTACGAGTATAAAATTTTTGGGATTATATATTGATGAAAATTTAAGTTACAGAAAACATATAGACTATCTTCAAAATTATCTATCACCTTTAATAGGAATTTTGTTTAAGATTCGGAATTATATAACCTTAAAATTGCTTAAAAATATTTATTATAGTTTGGTACACTCAAAATTACAATATTTAATTTCAGTATGGGGTTCAGCAAACTCAAAAATATTAACGCCTTTGAAAAGACTTCAAAATAAAATTATTAAATGTATTCATAAATTACCATATCTTGAACAAACAATTAATTTGTACAAACCAAATAATTATTTTGATATAAATCATATATATAAATTAAAAACATGTATATTCATTCATTCCCTGAAATTAAAAGAAAAAAATTCAAATATCATACTTAAAAATATTAGTAACATGCATGGGCATAATACTAGACAAACAGATTTATTAGAAACTATTCAAATAAAAAGTAATTTTGGAATGAGATCAATACTCCATAACGGAATAAAAATGTACAATAATCTACCAATAAGAATTAAAAAAATTAAAAAATTATCACTGTTTAAAATACATATAAAAAATATTTAAAATTAATTTGACTGTTTTATTAATGAGTTCTTGTTAAAGTTAATATATTGTTATATTTTTTTATGTTATATTCCCTGTAATAAACTATATAGTTGGTTGGGAATTAAATCAATAAATAAATATTGTTCAGTAATAATAAAGTTAAGTACAAAAAAATGTTTTGTTTTAGTTTTGTCAAAAGTCAATTTATAACCTTGACTCTCACATTCCCTTAGCTATTAACATTTCCATTGACAGGTTAAACTTTGACGTTCGTAATGTAACTGATTATAAACGACGTCGCTGCTACCGTTTGCAGTTTACTTAACGTTCCCATGTTGTTCCAGGTAACTTATAGCTTTTGTTTGTAATTGATCAATTAGTTTAATTCTTTGATTACGTTATGGTCATGCGCTATAGATTTGTTATTTTATTGAATTTTTCTCGGCATTATTTTAAACAATTTTTAATAACCGTATGTCAAAAAGTTACTAAACATCAACAAAAATGAAAAGGTTTCAGTGAGAGGTTCTGAATCTGGTAATTAATCCTGTTCAAAATGCCAACAGTAAGTTTTGCTTTTTATCAGATCTTCATAGTTAAGCATCTTCAGGCCTGGTTAGTAGTTTGATAACCATAGCCAAGACCTTTTTCGGTGGTTTATAGATTCACATGGTAATACTATAATTATTTATTAGTAATTATTAAAATTAACTTACAATACCCAAATTTTTTTCGTCAAAAAAATAAAAAGTACCTAAATAAGTTTATGTTTTATTACGTGCAATACCAGCGAATACATTTTGTTTTCATTATTCCTTTCTTATTCTAGAGAAAAATATAGTTTATCAGTTTAATAAAAAAGTGTTTTAAAACAATGATATTATAATTTTACGGAAAAGAATAAAAAATTATAATAAAACGTGCTTACTGAAGGCACGCGCCTGCAATTGAGATTTCACGCTTGATATTTTTTATTTTCTTTTTGTGACGGCACTTGTAACGGTCCAATTCTCAAACCGTTTAGTGCAGTGTGTAATACTAAGTCACCGTATCGAAGGCTAGAATTTTTTTAAAACAAGTTGTTTGTCTTTATGTAAAACACAAAATAATAGTTTACAACACTAATTTACACACTATGCTTGAATTTGGTAACAAGGGATACACAAAAATATTTTTTATTGTAAGCATATTTTTATTTTTTTAGTTTTTAATCATAAAACTAAACATTTTTTAGGGAATAAAGAGACTTTATATTTCGTGCAAATTTTATTTAAAAATCCTAGCAGAGCGCTTTCGGTAAAACCATCATCAGTGCTATCTACAAGCAAGAAATGAACTTTAAAAGTAAATTGAAAAACTGTTAGAATATTATAAAAGGAAATTGTCAAAATTCTTTATTTTAATAAATTCTTTAAATTTTGAATTTATTTTACGTGAAATTAAACATTAAATATAGTAAATCTAGATGAAGTGATGAATTTAGTAGATTTAGTATGGAAAAGGAACAAGCAAAATTTAAAAAAACAATCATATTCCTTATGCAAATGTTTAATAAAGTTGTTCTGAGCATTTTGCAGGGTAGTTTTTCTTTAGATATCACAGGCCAGATGAGTACTAGTTCACACTTTTTACAAAAGTGGACTTGATGAGCAATTGCTCTTTAAACCAAATTATAAAATTATTAAAGGAAAAAATCTCTATATCAACATAAAATAGCATTTTTTTAATAATTGCAAAATATTTAAAGTATTGTTTGTCTATAAAAGAAAAAAGATCGCTACTGAGCTACTTGTTTATAAGGGATGTCGAAAAAATAGCTAAGGGATTTAAAAAGTACATGCAAAACATTTTTCCTAAGGAGAAATGAGGACAAAATATTTAAAACATATGGCGCTTTTGCAAAATCTAAAACAAAAAGAACAAAAACAACAAGAATCAATGCAAATGTTGCATAAATCTTGCAGTAAATCCCAAACAATCCTAAAATTTTCTTGGAAAGTATAAAAATTTACAAATGCCAATTAAGCAAGATATTAAAAAATCCTTTTATCCCCATAATGGTAACCTAGAAGACAAATTGTTATTAGGGGATCCTGATTCATTTTTAAACCAAGATGTAAAATTATTTCCAAAATTCTATGAAATAATAAAAATTATATCCAAATAAGGAAATATAAAATTCACATAACTATCACTATTGTGCAAAAATCAATCCCTAATGGATAACAAAAAAAAGGTAATAAACGGTTATTAAAAAATTGTCCAGTTTAAGGCCTTAAAAACACAATTATGTTGATTTTCGCAAAAAATGTGTCAATATATTCCTAACCTTTAAGCAGTCTAGTTTAGCAGAGCAAAGAATCATTTTACATTGAAAGTGTTACTTTTAAAAATGAGCTGAATTGGCATAAAAAATTATATTCACAGCCCAACTTGAGAGGATCTGAACTTTCCACTTTCTTCGTTTCTTCTTCACATGAATATCCAGAGTGTCAAACCTTCTGAACCTACAGGTTTTCCCCACCACCCTTATAACTTTCACGGTACCTTAATGCTTAGGCTTTAATCATTCGTTAACTATCCCACGATAAAAAAAACAGAGATTTAAGCCGTCATGGAATGTCTCATGTCAAAAAAAATAATAAAACAATGGTTTTGTATGTGGATTAATCATCAGGTTCCGAATCCAGCTTTGTTTTTACAAAAAAACTTTTCATTACACATGTTTTAAAAGTACTTTTAAAGCTTTGGAAAAATCAATATTTATATGTCGATTTATTATAGAAAAAATAAACTAGGTAAGAAACAGGTAAATTACTGCCTATCATGTAAAAACGCATTCCTTCCTCGCAAAAGGCAGTAGCAGATTATTTTAAAGGTAATTTTCTGCATGAAACTAAGCAAACAAATGTAATTTTTTATCATCTTTATGTCAAATCAAACGTGAACGGGTCAACCGGTAACTTGAATCAAAATACTGCATAAAAACAGCACCGTATTAGTATTTGATGTGTTTTAAGTAAAATTTTTGTGCATAATATATGAACCATGCAAAACATTCTGTAAATAAGTAAAAGAATAAATTGAATAATGCTTGAATAAGCTGTGATTTTATTAGAAAAGTATATTTTGTGTTAACCTTTTTATCAAAACTATAAGCAGTTAAAGCTAAAGTGAATTTATATTTATTATCTTCCCTTTCCGCCTAACCTTCACTTAAGATTACGGAAAATAATATTTTTATGTACCCTGCTACATTATTTCATAGTTCTAGAAACCAAAGCACATTTTTAGCATTCTAAGTCACAGGTTGCTACCACCCATACCCTTTCCGAAACTGATCAAATATAATTGATGGTAAGCTATTCTTTTAGTAGTGGTAATAATTCGTAAAAGCCAAAGTTGTTAATTTAGCTCAGTAAAATTTTCTTTAAAAAATGCATTGCCTTAAATAAAAGAATCCTTTAAACATGCCCAAAATGTCAATTTTTGTTCTGGGAGCCATCTTAATTTACTACCGGAGGCAGCGCAGCCTTCTGGGCTTTTTGTGCCTAATCTCCCATTGTCTTTTATATCAATCCTCCCATTAGTCTTGTTTCTTTTCCAAGTCTGTATAACCCCGGGACTGGTTGGTTAATATTTTCCTGTGGGCTCATTTTCGGTTGCTCAAATAATGTCTGTCTTTTCTGATTTAACGCTTTACATTCACACAGGATGTGGTAGGCTGTGCTGTTTTCCCCGTCATCGCACATTCTGCAACTTGGGTCCCCGTTGTATGAGCCTATCTTGTGTAGGTGTCCTTTTAGGTTATCGTGACGTGTTAGCAACCATACTGTTATGCGAAGTCTTTTCCTACTTTGTCTGAGTAGTTCTTCCTTCGTTCTTTTGGATGGGCTCCTCATGAAGCTTTTTCCTGTCTTATTCTACTGATGCTGGAATGGTATTACTCGTGTTTGTTTCGGATCCATGCCCTAGGTTGCCCTCGTGATGTGGTTTTGGTCACTTCAAGGGCAGGTCTTGGTCCAAAGTATGAAGTGGATGATCTTTGACGCGCTAGCTCATCCGCTTTTTCGTTGACTTCTATTTCCGAATATCCCTGTGCCCACAGAAGAGTTATCCTGTTGCGTTCCAGGACTTTCAGTTCTTTTTAGCATTCCCATGTCAGCTTGGACGTTACCTTAGGGTATGCTAGTGTTCCTAGTAATGCCTGGCTGTCTGTTATTATGTAAATCCGCTTATTTTTATAAGCACTCCTTTTGTCTTCTTTTGGACAGTGTGGTAAAGCATATATTTCCGTTTAAAATACAAAGCTCTGTCTTTCTAGTGCAATGGAGAATTGTAAGTTCTAACAGGTTTTGGCTCCATCTGTTTTTAAAATATCATACTGGCCTTAACTATGCCAAAATATCGCATTTATCTTTTTAGCGATGATCAACTAAATAAACAAAGTCTTTTAAATTTTTTTTTTTTATATTTTTAAGAATTTTATTCAAATAGCCTAAATTAAAAGACAAAAGCTTTTAATATATTGTCACTCCGGCAGAAAATCAGATAAAATATTACAACGACAGAGAATACTCTAGAAAAGTTGCATAACATAAATATAATAATGATACAATTATATTAATATATAAAAGCACATGAAATATTACAATGACAGAGAATACTCTGGAAAAGTTGCATAACATAAATATTTGAAACTCGTCACTGACGGACAAGTACCCTTTATTCTCACTGCAATTCTATAATCGCCGCCATACAAAAAACATCACATTTTTTTAAACAAAATTTGACTACTCAAAACAGAATTTGACGGTATTTATAAAATGATAATTATAAAAAACCTGACCCTTTTGTTGTTGTGACTGTTTTGTGTAAGTTTCAATGAACCCACTGAGTAACATGAAACGAGGAAAATAACATAACTATAAAAGTAACCCTATTTGTGTAAATTTATTTTCAGAAAACCTAGCATCAGCCAAAAAAATACATAAATATTTGTTTTTCTTACCTTAAATTCAAAATAATTCAAAAATCATATGTTTTCTATACGGTTAACTATTCCTTATTTGATCTAACACAATATTTAACGCATATCTCATAACTTCTACGTAAAAACAATTTAAAAATTCCAGATTTTTTTGTTGGCAATTTTTATAAACAGAAAAATAAGACAATCCTGTCCTGGTAGCTGCAGATAGGAAAAGAATGAACTCACGTAACATAGAGTTCATTTTTTACCAACATGTGGCGCCGGAGGGTAATGCAAATTTTCCTTGTTTTGGCAGTAATTTTATTTAACGTTGGAAAATGTTTTTGGATTACAAATTCACCCAACGACTTAAATCAAACCAGTGCATTAAAAGTTATACATGTTAATGGTAAGTAAGTTATATTTTTTATTTTGATCAAGGGTAGTTGTTTTTATTTAATTAAAAACTCAAAATTAGTTAATTACTTACTTCCTATTAAAATTAGCTTTTAGGAACATTAGATAGATACTATTTTTTATGTAATTCATCACGACAATTTTCTCAGACGCACACACGTCAGAAAGAATGTAAAAAATGCAAGTGACAAAGTGATTTTAAACGAAATATGCTAAATAAGCAAATTTTTCGATATAAATAGTGATAGTTAATTTTTTTAACTTTTATTTTTAAATATGCTCATGCTATTTTAATATAGCTACTTGTTTGTAATTTGTATGATAAAAAATGACGACGGATATGGCATATTACCTTGGAAGTAATATAGAAGTAATTTGAAGTTTCTCATATTCACTTACTATTGGTAATAATATTCTGGCGCAGGCAATTGGATACAGGGGGTAGCAATAAATAAAGTTAATCATTGAAATTTTAAAAAATTAAAACCATCTTTCTGCATGATTATAACAATATCGGTAAACAATATTACCGTGCAAAAAATTATTAAGATTTAATTTTTCTACGTGAAAACAGTGCGTTGGGACTAAAAAAAATATTAGCAGATTTGATCTCCTAATTTTTTTAGTCCGATGCACGGTTTCCACCTAGAAAAATTAGATCTAGATATTTCTTTGTATGGTGATGTTGTTTACCCATATTGTTATGATCATGCAGAAAAATAGTTTTTATTTTTTAAGCAAAAACCTTACATTGGATTTAAAAAGAAATAAGTGATTAACTTTGCTTATAAATTATTGGGGATTTCAAAAATATTTTTTATTTTAAGAGAAATTAGTGACGTAAAATCAATATCTGCCAAAATGGGCCGGTCAAATTCCGTACGGACGCCACTGGTAGAAATAAAAAAAATACAGTACC
The DNA here is from genome assembly GCA_019359885.1 of Listronotus oregonensis. Taxonomy (NCBI): domain Eukaryota; kingdom Metazoa; phylum Arthropoda; class Insecta; order Coleoptera; family Curculionidae; genus Listronotus; species Listronotus oregonensis. The sequence goes on along the minus strand of JAHBCN010002788.1, from coordinate 59,014 downwards.
ATAAAAAATGCTTTTTGATACATAATGCCAGTATGCCAAATTTTATTAAAAAATCTAAAGTAGTATTACTGATATTAATAATAAATGATTGTTTTTTAAATTTTACCACCTTGTATCTAGGGTTGCCAACCTTCCCATCAGGCGGGAGCCTCCCGCTTTTGATGCGACTCCCGCCCTCCCGCCAAAGGTCTAAACTCCCCTGTTTTGGATAAATACTATAATTTTTTAATAAGTAGTTATTCCATTACTTTTTTTTATTACTCATAGTTTTTTGTTTGCCAATTTTTTTAATTGACAATATAAGAGTTCTGTAGTTTAACTGTTTAATACTAAATGGCGATTACCGTTTGAGGAATCCCAATGTATTTGGCAGTAAAAAAATATTACACGCGTGTTAATTGTTTTTCTTTGTAAAAGAAACAAAAACCAGTGAATTTTAAAAATAAAATAAAAATAGTTTTTAATTGGTGAAATGGACTCAGAAAAGTGACAAGTCTCTGAAATAGACTGGGTCGGCCAGGAAAATTTCAGGAAGAGAATGAAGAGATTGAAGAAAAGGATGTGACTTCGCCGCAAACGGATCATTTAAACCCAATACACATGTGAAACCAAATTAAAAAGGGAAAAAAATGGGATGCAAAATTTAAAAAATTTTTTGGATTAAAAGTACACCTGGTTATCCGCAAGGACAACTTCCTCGCAAGCAAAATGCAATATATGCATAACCCCAATTTTCAGTAAGTCCGGGGGTAAGGTGACGTGGTGAAACATATGCGAACGGAAAAGCATCAAAAAAATATTTCTAAATCAACAGACACCAAAAGTATCAAATTTTTTTTTGTCGGAAATCCCCAAGAAAAGATCAAGTTGCGGTTGGAATGTCCCCGGGTGCAAAACATTCACTGGCTACTTTAACCGATTGTCTGAAAAGTTGTTTCCCATTATTTTCCCAATTCAAAAATCCAGAAAAAAATTCTTGCGGAAAAACAAAAACAACGAAAATTTATCAAATATTTTGGCCCTGAATAAAAAAAAATATTATAAAGGGTTTAAAAACTAACCATCCCCTTCTCGCGCCACCGATGCCTCAAATAAGGGAAATATTAAAACATTCCCTTTAATTTTGGTTTTCCAAAAAAGATCTAGGGGGTATGCCGGCTTTTAAATTTTTTCCGGATTGGAAAAATCCGCCGATATAACGAAATGCCTAATAGACGCCCTGAAATGAAGTTGATGAGTATATCAAATGTGACAGCCTATTGCGCTGACAATGCCTCTGTAAACTTTGAGGCCAAAAAAAAATGTTTTATATATATTGAACTTTTAAAAAATTAAAAACAATATAATTCCCCTTGGTTTTTATATTACAAAAAAAATCCCCGAAATATGCACAAAAAGGCATTTTAAAGGGTGACATAGAATGTATAATAAAATTAAAAATACAATAAAAATTTGGTTCAAGTACAGAAAAGGTAAACAGAGCTTAAGGAAAATTTTTGTTTTTGCGGGGAAAATGGTCCAAACCTAACCTTTTAAAAAATTGGTATGACCAAGAGGTATCAAATGCTTAATAATTTTTTTAAAAAAAAGGTAAAAAAAAGCTAAAATTGACTTTAACCTAAATTTTTTAAAAAAAAATTATGGCAACCCCCCTTTATCTCCCCAAAATTACAACGTTTTTTGGGCATACCTTCATATAAAGTTTCTTCTTAAAAAGGGGAAAAAAAAATTTTGGGAAATATTGACATTTTATTAAAAAACTACCTGTATAAAGTAAGCGCTCGGGATAATTTGACCCCTTTTACTGCCCTTGGTATCCATAACTGTCAACTCTTTTTTTAAACACCTTGGAGTTCAATTTAAGTGCCTGGCTGACATATTATCGATGACGTTTTTTTTCCCTTTTTCTTTCCTTTTGCCCTTTCCCAAAAGGTTGTCATCTCGGAAACATTTAACAATATAAATAAAAAGGTTCATTTGTATTTTAAAAACCCCAAATGATGTTTTTTTCGGAGCTTTTCCAATACTTTTGTTTAAAATAATAAATCTCTCTCTTGACTTTTGAAAACGACTTACCTAGAAAAAGGATCTTGACCAATTTAACAAATGTAAACTAGCCTAAAATTTTCCAGATTTATTTTGTAATCAGTCAAAAAAGTTCATAAGGCCATGCCATAAGGCATATTATAAACACACGGATTGTAAAACTAAATTTTTTTCATACAAAAAAAAACCGTAATAATTGTTTAAAAGTGTATTTTAGGATAAGTAAAAAATAATCATTTTATTAGCAAAGAAGTTCGAAATTAAGTTATAACAGTGGAATAAGATTCGACAATTTATTTTTCCATTATTCTTTTGTAGACCTCTATGAAGAAGCTCGAAAGAAAAAAAAGAAGGACAACTACATAAAGGCATTATTTATTGGTGCGGTATTGGTAAAGCTCATATTATTTCCATTTGCTGTGAAGGCAATGGCAGTTATGTCTACTATTTCTGTTTATTAAGTACGATGAGTCTTATTATGTCTTCCATTGTTGGATATGCAAAAATAGCAGCTGCTAAATTACACGAACCTTCAGTAAGTGATTCTGCTTTTTTTAATATTTTATGTCATGACAGATACTTTTAAATATAAAATAATATTTTCACCCTTACAGTTTACTTTCTATTTATGTACGTGATATTGTCAAGTTTTAATTTAACTAAAAGTTAAATTTAAAAATTTGTTATTAGGCAAAAAATTAAAAAGTATGATAAAAACGTATAATATTTTATTTCATGTAATATATTTCTTATTTTATAAACTTTGACAAGATGGTGATACTATAAAAAATCATATTTACTTCATAGGATTTGTAAAAAAAGTATCTAAAGACGTATTTAAGAATCATAAAGGTAGTTTCATGGTTTAAGACAAGAGTTAGTTAATGAAAGAGATAATATTTATTATTTATTTAGTAGTATGGTAGTTAATAAATTTAAAGGCACTTAAGTCTTGTTGTTAGTAAAATCTTTATGTTTGCTTTATTTTATAAAATGTTTGCACTTAAGTGCAAATTTATTAAAGGCAAGTGTGTATTTTAAGTAAATGTAATAAAGTACAGTTTTTTTTTTTAAATTTAGAATTTAAAAAGTTATTACTTGCAATATCAACCGCCTTTTATAAAAAGTTTAGTTATGTACATAAGAAATTATCTATCCTATCTAAATCTTAGATGCAGTTTTGACTAATTATAAGACCATGCTCCTATCCCGCTCATGGAGTGACTCGAGACCCCAGTAAGGTTTTATGTCAGGTTTATTGTGATCATTGGTACAAATGAAGAGAGTTGGTGGGTAAAACATTAAAAGTCCATTTTTGGGAAAAAAGTTAATCAATAAAAGTTGTAGGTTTCAGTTAGTCGGATGCATTAGCACACTTCATGGCAAAACATTTACGGCCGAGTGATGATCGCGTTGTTAAATTTAGAAAGGACTTAGCAGTTTAGAATGTTTAACAAAACGTCATTGTCAGTGTTATTCAATGATTTTAGTAGGCAACCTGTCAAAATCTGACATTTTATTAAACATTCTAAACCGTTAATTGAAATTTTAAAAGTTAACAACGGTTTTGAATGTTTAACAAAATGTATATTTAAACAGGTTGCCTACTAATTTGAATAAAAATAAATGAAGTTTTTAAATTTTAAAACAGTTCATCAAATTTAACAACGCGATCTATTTGGTTTAATATTTTTTATATAAACTCACCTAAAACCGCTGGTCAAGTGTAAGTGGGAATAACGCTGAGGTTTAAGTTTTACCGCTAATGCTCTATCTGTCCTGACGTTGCTTGATTTCAATGAAACTATTTATTATTTTTAATTCTAGTCAATTTTTCCTAAGAAGTGATTTATTCTTAAATTAAACAAATATTTTAACGTTTTTTCCTTATATAAACGAACATTACACTGTTTTTTTTTTAATTAAAAACATGTTTTGTTGCTACTTAAAATATGTAAATAAATTATTTAATTTCATTCGCTGCCATTTAAATTTTATTTTTTAAAACGTTCTTTATTCTATCAAAGATAATACTACTACGGATAGATGGTTCATTTAAATGGGACACTCTGAATCAGTTCGGAGATATCAATGCTTCCGTAAATGCGAATAAAATTACGTCGGTAACCCCTGCCCCACAAACGGGGACGAAACCATTGCAAAATTGCCAATGTCTGTCGCTTTCCTTATTTGGAATACGAAGTAGCGAAAGCGGGGGCTAAACGGGTTGTGTATTTTCTAATCGCGTTTACCCCCCAATAGAAACCCGGCAACCCGTTTAACTTTCGTTTAAGGATAGCGCGAAAATCTCTCATGGACATCGGCTCCTTGCCAAATCCATTGGGTTAAAAAATAGCATTTTAAAGGTTTTTTTAGAGTATTTCTTTGATTCTATCCATATAAGAAGAAAATATTAAAAAAAAAAAAAACTTTATTTTAAATAACCTATTTTGCGATCTTCATCGGTTTTCCCACCCACTTTTTAAATGCTCTTACTTTTTAATAAAAAAAGGGAAGGGGCGACAAACCACTTTTTTTTTCCTCTAGTTACTCCCCAGGCCCCAGCCTACAACCTCTTCTTTGACTTCCTTTTTAAGGATCTAAAAGTTAGGTGATGTATGAGATATTGATAAATCCTTTTAAATATTTAATTTTTTTTTTAAAAAATGGTCAAAAAGGGAAAAGCTAAGAAATTGGGGGAAAGGGGACCCAATATTTTTAAAAAGTAAAGTAGAAGGTAAAAAAACCCTTTGTTTTAATTTTAAGCATTCTATCATATGACGAATTATTTTTTGTGTGCTATGATTTAAGCATATAAAGTTTTTTTTCTTTTGTATTAGCAGTAGCAGCCGCTCTGAAATTTTATTTTTTTTTAAATCCAAAAAGTGAAACATGGGACCCAAAAAAAAAATAAAACGAATGCTATTGGAAAACACTTTTCAAAATTTTTATTATATATTGTAAGTTTCAAAAGCGAATCCTCTAATATACAGGGTGATTCACGGTCGATGGTAGGTTAGACGTTTATGGGAAACGGGACGCAAATTTTTTCTGAAAATTTAGCATCTTACATTTTCTTACCTGTTCTATCGATCTTTTTTAGCATTGCGACGTTGCCGCTTCTATCAAAAAGCCCTAGAAACTTTTTTTTTTTTTAAAGGGAAACCCCCCCCTATATTAAAAATTTTTTATATTCCCCCTTTTATTAAAAAAATTTTTTGTTTATATTCCCATACCATCTCTCGGTTTTGAAAAAAAAAATAAAATATGGCCAAAACATCCCTAATTAAACTTAAGAAATTATCTCTCAATTCATAAAATTGATGTTTTGTGGTTTTACAGAAAGTTATTTAATTTACCCCAAAGAAATCGACCCTTTTTATAGGGGGCGTCAAAATTTATTATTTCCGTTATTTTTAAAAAGGGGTAAAAAATTTTTTTTTTCAAATGAAACCCCTGTATATTACTCAATAAAAAAAAAAGATAAAGAAGAACGTTTTAAAGGGAAACCCTATCCTAAATATCAAGTTTGCCAAAAAGGTTTTTTTGAAAAAAATTTTTTTAAAAAGTTTTTAAATTTTTAAAATAACCTGGAAATATCAAGTTAACAGTTTGGTGATTTTAAAAGTAATTTAAAACAGTTATTGACGGTTTTAAAAAAAAAACCCCCAAAGTGAACAAAAATATTGATTATTCAAAGGTTCTCATGAAAATTTTATTTTAACGGACAATGTGATCAAATCATTCCGAAGTTGCAGAAAATTTAACCAAATGTACCCAATTAACCCAAGAACGAGAGGAAGTTTGTTGACACAAAATAATTTATTAACTATGGCAAAAATTTAAAAAACGCCTCCAACATTACCAAAACCTGTTACTTCAAATAAATACAATATTTTAACGTTTTGCATTTTTTATGCATATCAGAAGCTTCAATTCGTAGGAAAAAATTTTGGGTGTATCATATGCTTCAGTACAACAATTTTGGAAAATCACGAAATCATCCGTATAAATTTACTAAAGTTCAACCAAACGGAAGGGTTTTTTTGAACCCCAATATTTCAAAAAAAAAATTTTGGAGCGACGAAGCAAAATTTAGGGGATGGGTTTTTAAAATAGAAGGAATAAGCATTTTGGGCTGATATAATCCTCACGTAAAAAAAAGAAATGGGTTTAAAAAAATTTGACTAAATGTTTTTTGATTTTAAAAAAATAAAATTTTTTTTATTTATGATAACCCACTCAATGCTGAAGATATCTCGAAAAAAGGGGACGACTGTTACCATTTCGTCAATAATTTGTTTTAAGGAATATGGAATTCGTTTTCAATGGAGGAGCGCCAGCTCAGACCCGGAAGCCGGGAACTTTACGAAATGTTTGACATCTTTGGGTTTTGGGGCGCAGCCATGGGATTGGCCACCAGATCACCCGATCTCACGCCGCTTGACTTTTTTTTGGGTTTTTAAAAAAAGGGGGTTACATTACTCCAGTGCCTAAAAGAAAACTGGGACGGGAATAGTGCGGTGTATTGAAGATCTGATCCCCATCAAATTAAAAAGCAACCACGAGTCTGTACAAAAGCACATTCTAAAATGTTTAAAATGTAATGGAAACATTTCCAGCATTTATTTAAAATTGTTATTTTGTTTAAATTTTGTTATTTTTATTCATCTTAATTATGTTATTTTTGTACTTTCACATGTTAATTGAATTATTTTGTAGTCAAACTGTCATAAGTTTGATATTTTCCATTTACTTAAATTAAATTCTTTAAAAATAATTTTTCACAAAAAAGCGGTTTTATTAAGCAAACTTGATGATTTAGGTATAGGGACAATTGCCCAAAGTTTTTTTCTTTTTTTTTTGAGTAATATAAGGGGTTTATTTTAAAAGATTTTTACCCAAGAAAAGGAAAAAAGATTTAAAACCCTTTGATATGGTCGATTTTTCGGGAAATTAAAACATCGTGTCTGCAAACTACCCCAAAAAAACCTTTTTAATTGGGCATTTTATTTTTTAAGGGCCCTGTTTTCCTATTTAACCGAAGGGAAAAAATTTTAAAAAAAGTATTATAATAAAGGGAATAAAAACTTTTTTAAAATAGGGGGTTTTTTAAAAAAAAAAATTCCCCGGGGCTTTGAGGGGAACGGAACGCGTGCTAAAAATTTTAGATGAAGAATGTTTAAAAAAGTAAATCTAAATTTTCAAAAACTGCTTCCCTTTTTTCCCTCTAATACCATCGACCGTGAATCACCCTTTATTTTTTTGTGAATTTATCGTTTATTTAAACCAAATTTCCCAAAAATAGCATTTTTTAAAAAAAAGGGCATCTGAAAATTTTTAAAAAAAATTTATGAAAAAAATTTCCAACAGGGTTTTTTTTAAAAAATAGGATGGGTTTAAAAAAATTTACAAAAATTGGATCAAATTTAAAAAAAAGCAAAGGGTTCCTTTAAAAAAACCAAAATTTTTTTTGAGGATCAAACAAAATAATTATTTTTCGCAAATTCCAAACTACCAAATTCCCCTTCAGAAATTTCATTTGGTCGACTGTATGTTATTCCCCTTATATATTATTCCGCAGCGCTTCTGAAACTATCTTGTATATTTAAACTAAATTTTTATCGAGATTTGCCTTTTATAGCATAGAAAATACATATATTTTAAATTTTAGGTAAAAGTTGTTCGTGTCAATGACGTATGGGCCAAGGGAGACGAGGTACCCAATGGATATGTATTTTCGGATAGTTTGGAGCATGGCTTTAACGTTCCTTTGGAACAAAACCTATATAATATTAAATAATAGAAACAGTTACATTAATAAGTATTCATTAAATTTGGCATTTAAAAGAGGACCCAATACTAGGTGATGCAGAAGGGTGGATCAATTTCTTTTTTTCTGCATTTTTAAAGCTATTAAAATAAAATTTGGGGATATTATAAAATGCCAACGTTTCATCAGAAACGTTAAACGGGTTAAAATCAACTTTGATTTCCAAATAAGACACTCTATATATTTCTATATTTTTTTAATTTCTGGGAACACTGCGTTCAACGGCAGCTTATACATCAAATTTTGACGGCTTTGAAAACCATTTTTTGGTATTTTTTTGATTAAGGGGTTTCTAATGGGCCAAAAATTAATATTTTGGTGTCAAGAAATTCAAAAAATTAAAAACACCGTGTAAATGCTTTATGCCTAATTTAATTGCGTTTTGAGGTTTAAAAAAATATATATCTTTTTTAAAATAATATTATACGTCACCTTATAAAGCAAAGTTTAGGTCAGACTGGTCAACTAGACATTAAAGGTACATACTTTACAACAAGCTGAAAGTGGGTAAAATTTTTAAAAAACATAATTAAAAAAAATTTTAAAATACCCAATCGTTCCGGTACGGGAAAAAAACTTGAGGTCAAATGTCGGGGCGAATTTTTTAAAAACGGTAAGTTTTATCGTAAATTCTCAAGGGGGTATTTTCATCAATTGATATTGATAATGTTTGTGAAAATTTTTAAAAAGTAGAAACAAATTAAAAAACCTGCAAATAACAAAAAAATAAAACCCTTTTTTTTTTTTAAAAGGTTTAATTATCATTGTTTTTAAAAATACCCCCCCACCCCCCAACCCCAATAAATTCAACATGGACCAAGTCTGTTTGGAACTATCGATATCGAAACGTATCGTTTTAACAAATCTAAAATGCGAAATTTTTTAATTTTAAAAAAAAACCAGCTCCAAAAAAAGTCAATGGAATAAAAAAAAAACTTTAAAAGGTTTTTTCACAACAATAAGGGGCATGTCCGGGGCTTTTCAACCCTCGCAGCACACCAGGCTTTTTCCTATTTTTTTTGGAAAGAAAAAAATATTTTTAAGATCCTAAACCCCGGCCTTCTGGTTTCGAAAAATTTAAAATAATTTTTTCATTTTGAATAAAAAAAGGGGAAAATTTACTCGAAAAAGGGGGGTTCATATCAAGGGGTTTCGATAATAATAAAAAATAGTAATAAAAAATTTTTGGGAAAAAAAACCCCTTTTTAAAAAAATTAAAATTTTTATTAATAAATATTAGGGTTTTTACAGGTTATACAGGTTGATATTGACAATAAATTAAAAAGGAAACGCCCCCCTTGTAGATGTTGGGGATATCGATTTTAAAAGACAGGGTATCGAATAAAAAAAGCTGACAACAAAGCAGAAATTCCACCAATAGAAAAAAATGACGTCACGGGCCTAAAAAATTTAAAAAATTAAAAAATTTGTTTAAAAAAGGGGTTTGGGGCCAAAAAAAAATTCGGGAAAAAATTTTTGGCCTTTTTTTGTGGCTTTGCAAATTTTTAAAAAAAAAATCATAAAACCCCATTGCTGCTTATCAACATATTTTTCGAGTATATTCCAAAAGTTAAAGGGGGTGGCTTGTTTTTTGGGGGGACCCCAAAAGGGGTAGGATTTGGGGTCATTTACTTTGGGGAACCCAAAAATTTGGGGACTTTCCCCCCCACCTCCCCCGATAAACCTGTAAACACTTTTTTAAAAAAAAATTTTTGGGACTGTTTTGTTTCTGGCATAAAAAAATTGTAAGGGGGGGCCGTGTTCTAATGTTGAATCACCAACAGCAGAAGTTGGGGTTTGATACTGCGGAAAAAATTTTTCGCTTTGACGCAATTCACTTACACCCAGGATAAAGAAGAAGAAGGAGATCAAGAAAAAATTAAAAATCAAAAAGAAGAACAACAAGAAGAACCAATTGAGAAATGTGAATCGGACGAATACATTTTTCTTCTGTTTTTTTAATTTTCATCGCTTTTATCAATTCCAAACCTTGCGAATATCTGTTATTATGCAATAGTTTCCAATTAAACAGGCCTGTGAAATAGGCTTACTGGGGAAACAACGAAAAAAAAGCGCTAACTACACTACCTCAGAGGTGTCGTGGAAACTGCATACAATGACGCTTACAACTTTTTGAATTGTTATATCTCAGGAACGGTGGCTTTTGGGAAAAAAAAATATAAAAATCTTTTTTATGGATTATTTTATGATCTACAATTTTTATCAAAGGTAATGTTACGATAAGGAAAGGGCACCAAACATTGGGATACGCAGACGATCTCGTCATTATGGCCCAAGGAAAATTTAACAACACTGTTAGGGAAAAAATGCAACAGGTCCTAAACGCAGTCACCAGATGGAGAAAAGGGGGGGACTAAATATAAACCCCTTTAAATAGCCATAGTTTCCTTCACCAAAAGGAGAAATCTGAGGGCTTAGGACCCCTGAACCACAGGAAACAACAAGATTGTGGGAGAGGAAAATTCTTTTCATCCAGACTTAAACTTACCGGGGAAACCCAAAATCCTTAGAAAACACGAAAAAAAATGGAGATGCCCCTTTGGGGTTTAAACGACGCTCTCATGGGAAAGCATGGGGCCCTTTAAAACCCCTGGCCTTGATATCATACGCATCACTGGTATGGGGAAAAAAATGCGACAAAGAATTGTTGAACGGCCCAAGGTACAGAGATTTTTGCTTTGTATAACAGGAGCAATTAAAAAAACCCCAACAGCAGCCATGGAGTGTTTTTGACCTTCCACCATTAACCCTATAGTGAGGGGGGAGGCAAAATGAGCTATTTTACTGCAACAAAACCAACTGGTGTCTACGCTAGTTTGGGACACAACAAATAAAAAAACAGGTTGGCGGCAACATCCGGATGAAAGCAACCTGATAATTTCCAATCTCACAAAACCAAAAAATTTGAGGTAAAAAATTTCCCGATCGAAGGAGTGGCAGCAACCCGATCTCCCCCCAGGTTGGAGACATCATCTGGTATACGGATGGTTTGAAAACCAGCAGCGAACTGGGAGGGGGTACAGGAAATGAGGAATTTTCAACTCCATTCCACTAGGAACACACAGCTCTGATTTAAAAAAAAAATGCTTTATCACCTGCAAGAGAAAATAAAGGAGGGTTACAAAAAAAGAGGGGGTTGATAATAACAGAAGCGTCACTGACAAAAAAACTGGGGGGCCTAAAAAAAAGAGAACCCCTGTGGTACCGGGCATTGGGAAAGAAGGCAAAAAAAAAAGGGATGAGCTAGTAGACATAGATCATCCACACCATACTTTTTGGCCAAAATTCCTTGGAGTTACCAAAACCACAGCACGAGGGCAAACAAGGGAATGGATCCGAAACAAACACAAGGAATACTGGGAGAACCTCGATAGAATAAGACATGAAAAGGGCTTCATAAGGGGCCCATCCAGAAGAACGAAGGAAGAACTACTAAGACATAGTAGGAAAAGACTTCGCATATCAGTAGGGTTGCCATCATGGCACGATAACCTAAGAGGACACCTACACAAGATAGGCTCATACAATTGGGACCCAAGTTGCAGAATGTGCGACGAGGGGGAAGAAACAGCCTACCACATACTGTGTGAATGTGAAGCGTTAAATCACAAAAGACAGGCATTATTTGGGCAACCGAAAATGAGCCCACAGGAATATATCAACCAACGAGTCTCGGGGTTATACAGACTTGTAGAAGGAACAAGACTAATGGGAGGATTGGTATAACAATGGGAGATTAGGCACAAAAAGCCCAAGAGGCTGCGCTGCCTCTGGTAGTGAAAGACGGCTCCCAGGAAGAAAAACAAGAATAAGAATGTTACGATATAATTTCTCGTTTTAAAGAAAATCGCAAAAAAAAACATTTTTTTGACATTTGACCTTAAGTCTTTTTTTTCCACATACCGGAACGATTGGGAATTCTGAAATGGTATTTTTAATTATGTTTTGAATAATTTTACTTACTTTTAGCTTGATGTAAATTTATGTAATTTCACTCTTATTTTTTGGGCTTATTTGACCGGACTACATAGATTAATTTCAAGTTAAAAAATAATTATTAACTAATAAGACCTATATTGAAAAATGAAAAAAAGTTCAGAGCTGTCAAAATTTGACATTTGGAATACAGTAAAACGCAAAATGTTCTCAGTAATCCAAAAATGTAATAATATACAGGATATCTCATTTTAAAATCGAAATTTGAGATTGCATTCGATAAAACCAAAAGTCAATGAAGATCACAGGACATGTTAAAACCGTCAAATTTAATATTGTATGATATATTAAAGTTTTATTTATCATTAAAAATTTTGACAAAAAAGGGTTGACCTTCCTCCCTGGATCACCCGGTATTAAATTTTTGTGAAACAAGAGTATGTTTGGAAACGCTCTGTGTAGTTTACGGCATATATAACAAAAATGTATTACGTTTATATAAGCTTAGAATTTTTAAGTAAAGTACTTTTTCCTTAAAATGGTGTTTCTTGAAAACGACGGTCTCCATCGTTTAAGTTTCAACAATGAACCTAGTACCCTCTAGCGGTTAAATTAAAAGTACAGTTGTAACATTGGTTTACCACATAAAGTGGGTATTTGCGAATAGTGGTATAATTAACTCATCTTCACATATAATATTTCATTGATTTTATAAATTAATAAAACTATTTTTAAATTATATAGAAACTACTTTTAGTTATTGATGTTTTTATTGAAATGGTAACTTACATTTTAAAAACCTGACCAATTTTGTGAAATCCAGCAAATATTGTATATTTACTGACAATAAAAGAAAAAAACCTGATTGTTTTTAACGTAAAGGCGGGAATAAACACCCGAAAACGAGTTGATGGGCAAATATACAAGAGCCCTAAAGCAAGCCACAGCATCGTCTTGTTTTCATGGGAACCGCGACGTATGTTGCAGATTTCTGGCTTTACCGTCCACGGATAGGTTTTTGATAACCTAGCCGCAAAAAGATTTTGTGTAGTTTAATCTGTTTTAATTATTTGACCTTACATTTATGTTTTATTTAATAAATCTATGAATCGGACTATAATGTATTTATTCTGTTTATAGAAATATAACACTATAATACATTTAGTAAACAGCATAAAAATAAAAGTGTAAATACACTTATATTTTTGTTTATACTGGTTTCGTTTGCAGTATGTCGTACTATGAATGCCTTTAAAAAAAGAAATTTGACAAATAGTTTAAAATAAGTAAAGTAAATACACGTGTTTTATTTTACTTAGTACAAATCTCGATGTCACACATTTGTGTACTACACAAACAATAAAAATCCTTATTGCCAAAAAGTGAAATTTAAATGATATATACTGAGTGATTTAAAATAACATTAAGACATATTATTAATTCTTATGCTGTTATAAATTTTAATTTTTAAAATGCAAAAAGCCCAAAATTCTAGTTTAATAATTTATTAAAGTTGGGAAATTGAGTTTTTAAATAGTAATAAAAACAAATTAGTTTTTCTTGTTTTCAGCAGATACATTTACACATACAACTCACAACATCTTCTTCATCTACTACCGGAGGCAGCGCAGCATTTTGGGCTTTTTGTGCCTAATCTTTTATACCAATCCTCCCATTAGTCTTGTTTCTTCTACAAGTCTGTATAACCCCGGGACTGGTTGGTTGATGTGGGCTCATTTTGGGTTGCCCAAATACAGCCTGTCTTTTATGATTCAACGCTTTACATTCGCACAGGATAAGGTAAGCTGTTTCTTCCCCCTCGTCGCACATTCTGCAACTTGGGTTCCCACTATATGGTCTGTCTTCTGTAGGTGTCCTCTTAGATTATCGTGCCCTGTTAGCAGCCCTACTGTTATGCGAAGTATTTACTTACTTTGTCTGAGTAGTTCTTTCTTCGTTCCTTTGGATGCCCCCTTTTGCAGCATTTTCCATGTCTTGTTCTACTGATGCTGGAATAGTATTACTCGTGTTTGTTTCGGATCCATTCCCTGGTTTGTCCTCGTGCTGTTTTTTTGGTCAGTCTAAGGGCATCTGGTCCAAAGTATGGTGTGGATGATCCCTGTCTCGCTAGCTCATCCGCTTATTTGTTGCCTTCCATTCCCGAATGTCCTGGTACCCACAGGAACACCGTCGCGTTCTCCTAGGACTTTCAAGTTCTTTTTGGCATTTCCATGTCAGCTTGGACGTTACTTTGTTATTAAATAACTTATTTTCAGGCAAAGACAAGCTTTTATCGTTTTTCCCGCCGACTTTTCAATTGCAATGTACGACTTTTGTAAGAGGTCACGGTAGTCCACTACTCACGTTATACAAATTACCAATACACTTTCTTAACGCCTGGGTATTGTCATCCAAAACAAATTTTGGGGACATACCACGTTAAAAATTTTAGGACAGTAAACATACCGGTTTATTTTGGCGAGAAGCGGAAAGGAAGGGGAAGGTGTTATGACTTCCTTACTTTGTTCCCAGTATCCACTGCTATCGCCACTAGTTGGAAGGAGCGTTAAAAATGGTTATATCAAGTGTCAAATTAAAATCGCGGCTTTTTTATTGTTTTGGTTCTTTGTTTTTTTTTGCTATGGTTTAACAACTATTTAGATTGCAAATTTTTCGATTTATTAGTTCATTCCCAAATGGATGAATTGGGACAATTATATTGAAATAGTAGAGGAAAAGATTTACTTGTTACGGTTGACTTAGAAACAGCTAATAGGTATCTTATTAAATGGAAAATTTGGTTTATATCTTATTTTTTCGGCATATTTCTTAACTCTCCAAAGATCGTACATTTGGATTTAATCTTAAAAATGTGTTAAATGATTAGTATGTAAGTTGACACACGCGTGACATACGTAAACCGTTTCGTTTTTGCGAGAATAGGCGGGTTAAGTACGGTTAGAATAGTGGGGGAAAGAACTGCTATCAACCAGTAGTTAAAAACGGTATGTCGCGAAAAAATCCTTTCAGACAAAGTTTACTGATAAATGTGACTAACACTGTTGCATACCGTAAGGATTTTTTCGCGACATACCGTTTGTAACTACTGGTTGATAGCAGTTCTTGCCCCCACTATTCTAACCGTGCTTAATCCGCGACATCACAACAACCAAAACCATAGAAAAGCCGCGAATCCTCCAATAATTTAATTTCACACTTGACATAAGCATTATTAACGCTCCTCCGACATGCATACGGATACGAACAAAATAATGACGTAGATACTGACGTCATAACACCTTCCCCTACGTTTCCGCTCCTCGCCAAAATAAACCGGTATGATAACTGTCCTAACAATTTTTAACGCGGAATTTCGCCAAAATTTGTTTCATATTGCCAGCGATCACCTAGCCAGCCGTAAAATTCCCAGTAACTCAAGCCTATACCTGCTAAATCTAACTGTTAAACTTACTCTTAAAATAACCTAAAAATTTATATTTTTGGCTCTCAATACAAATCTAGAGCGTTTTGCATGTATTTGTGTTTTTTTTTTATCTTGGAACAGTCCACGAAGTCTTACACCCTAAATACGAGTGTATCATGGTGTTTAAGACAAACTAAGAGGTGGTTTATTAACTAGGGACTTAAAGATTTGAAGGATGGAAGGGTAAGAAAGGTACTTTGTGTTGTTACTGTGTACTGTGCCTAGGCAAAGCTTAGAAATGGAGTAATAGCTAATTTCGTCAGAAAAACATGATTCAACCATTTTTTTATTTTTTTAGTGCCATTTCACCGTCGTATTACTTAAACGTTCCACTTTTATAAAATATCTAAATTTTTATATTGACTACGTAATAAGAATAATACTTAACGTGATCTTTTACTTAAAACCATGTTCGTTTAACGGTTTTAGATTTACCAAACATTCCATGTAGATGATTTATGCTAAAAGTTCAAGTAAATATTTAACGGTTTAACTTTATGCAAAATTAAATCAAAAAGATCACTTAATGTTTTAAGTAATCTCCGAGAGTACAAAAATACTTATTTTAAATTTTAAGCTTCCTACAAAATTACTTATTTAATGTACTACTTTTAACAAATGATACCTATACATCGTCATTCTGGCTATAATGTTCTTTTTTAACCCCATTGCGATTCTATCATCGCCACCACACGAAAAGCATCATATTTTTAATCAGGACAAAATTTGACAGTATTTATATATGAAAAATACCCCTTTTGCTATTGTGACAGTTTTTTCGTTACTGATTGACATAGAACAAAGTCCAAAAAATTTCAGCCTCTTAAAGTACTGAGATCTTAAAGTAGACCAAGTTCTGTCCACAGTTTGTTTCACTCTTTTCTGACTTGGCAAGTCTTTACTAATCTGTCCGATTTTTTTTTTAGTCTTACAGACAATTATGTTTATTATTACAGACCAGTTTAAAACTTGGACAGAAAATTATTGGATAGGGACTTAGCCCTTATTTTACATAAGTATTTTCTTATTATACTTACCTGAAAATACCACATTTTTAACTATGTATAAAATACAGTAAATATGACATTTTCAGAACAGCCAGGAATTTTCCGGGGCCCCCTTTTTTGTGCGCTTATACAAAAATCCATCGATTAAAACTGTTCATAACAACGATTTATTAATGACATATTTTATTTTCTGTCAGTAAAATTTTTTCCTTTTTTAAAAAAAAAGGATTAAGATTTGAAAGAAAATCCGGATATTCCCGATATTCTATTACAACAAGCGGCAGAAGTAAGTGAAGATTTATTACCAGTGAAATCAGGGAGATAGAACATGAATATCACATTTTACCGAATGCGGTTTCAGAAAGAATCAAAATTATGCGTGACGATATTCTCTTAGTTTATTTTTCTGAAAAGCCAAATCTATGAAGTCATCATCTTATGGTCGTTTCTCCATGTTAAAGGGTTTTTTTGGCAATAAGAAAATCCCCACAAAATATCCAAAAACTATCGCTTTTTGAAACGACAAACTGTAGGATATTTCCAAAAAAGATATCAAGGTTCTTACTTTAAACAAAAAACAAATTTTTATTTAGCTTCAGATAGACAATATCTACTAGCAAAAGTAATTTTAGTGTTTGGCAGCTTCGGCGCATGCCGCAGAGATGATTTAATACGTTTGATTTAGACGATGTGGAAGGTAATGGGCGTTTATTACCAATGAAAATTGCAAATTCAATCCCTGTACACTTTACCGTAAATACGCAGATCTTCGCTTTGAAAATATGGAGAGTAGAAGATTATTTGTTGCATACCGAAACAAAAGATGTTACGCTCAACATATTGGGTGCCATACTATTAGTGGTATTCCAAAACTTGTTGCAAATCCTTAAAACTTAAATCACGAAAACATGGGCTAAGGCGTTCTTCGGGTACCATGTTGGTAGAAACCCGGCGTGTTTTCCACTTTGAAAAAGACACGGAGAATGTTTTCCCTCCTTAGCAGAAGGATATGAAAGTCCATACAAAGAAAAATTGAGTATCCCAAAAGTTGTTTAGGCCTTTAACTTGGAACTACAAAATCTGTAACAGCCCATAAGAGAACCAAAACATACACGAACATCCGCTTCAACATCTTTATTTCCCAAAAAAAAGAAATACAAAAGGACTGAGCTTCAACAATAATACAAATTGTAAATAAATATAACCATTAATCTTGGTTTCCCGCCCCACTTAATTTTCTTAGATTTAATTAGCTTGTAATTTTTTTTGTTAATTTTTTTGTCTTTTTTTAAAAATAAATAAATATTCGCAATTTTCTTAAATCATTTTTTCGATGTATTTTGTTTATGTTGTTTTCAGGCAAGTATAATAAAAAATATCGTTCATTACACGTCCAGACATGGATTTTTCCGTTCTTGCATGACTTCCCGTCAGAATTTGTCACGCGCGCACGGAAAAATGGTCATTTCCGTATTGGTAATGAAATATACTATTAGGAAGATCATTTCTCTTTTTTCTAAGTTCAATGAATGAAAAAAAAAGGAAGGGAAATTTCACTTGGGAAATTCCTCATAATTTGGATGAGTCAATGAATCAGTTACTTAGTAGTAAATTGGGTAAGTTTCAAAATCGAATATTTTAGAGATCACTTGACTTAGCTTTTTTCACGGGTAATATAAATAATTATGTTAATTAACATGCCATATTTTTATGTTACCACATATTTATGTGAAACGAGACCGAAGTTATAAAAGGGGAAATATCGCCTGAAACATTTTTATACTAAAAACTCTCCGAGGTTTACCGCTATCTTGCTGATTTATTTGCTAACGGATTAAACAGGTAGTTTAGGATTTTAAATTCAAGAATGTGATCTAAAAAGCTATAGAAGATAAGGCTTAGCTAAACTGTAGCTATGTTGCTGAATTTTGTACCCAACAATGCACCAAACAGATACTTAATTCTAATGCATCATATTAGGTATATTTTTAAACTTTTTTTTTTTTTTTTTTTTAAAAATTATTATATATATATATATATATATATATATATATATATATATATATATATATATATATATATATATATATATATATATATATATATATATATATATATATATATATATATATATATATATATATATATATGTCTTCAAACTAATCTAAATTTTTATTGCATTTATGGGAAAACCAACAGTTTCCTTGATCAAGCATGTACTGCTTCATTGAAAAATTTAAATAAAGGTAATAGAATTTTGCATAGAAAAAACTGTAGTTTCTAGTTATTGTTAAGTTTAGAAATTTAGTTGTGTGAGATATAAGTTTTTTAGGACATGAAGGGACCAGGATCGAAGTGGTCTCATTCTTTAGACACTTTCCAGGCTAGTAAAACATAAACTTATTAAAAGATGAATCCGCCACAAAATTATTAAACATATTTAAAATGTTATGGTTACACCGGCCTATAAAAATTAGGGATTTTTGCCCTGACCTACGCCCTAAACACATTGGACGTATGCCACATAAAAACGCCTCAATTGTCAGAATTTTCAAAAATAAAAAAGTTGTAGGTTATCCCCTTATAAAGTTTTAAAGGAGTATCTTTTATTTTTAAACCTAAAGCGAGGACCGATGCCTGTACCCCCTATTTTTAAAACCAATGGTGGCAATAAGTTTGAAACAGTAATAACTTTGATTAAAACTGCATGCCAGAAAAAAAAGCAGCAAGAAAACTATCAAATCATAAAAATCAATGTGTTATTACAGATGGTTAATGTACCTAGATGTTTTATTACATTTAAATATATTATAGTTCAAAAAAATAAATTTGAAAATATTCCCTCCAGAGAAACCGAGGCCTTTTACTTTTTGGGGCCCCTTCTTTTTTTTTTGTAACTTTGTTAAAATATTTCTGATGTCATAAGAAACAACTTGTGATGAGTGATTTTTGGTATTAGGAATCAAGATCGTAAAATATCATATTTTTTTAAATTAAAAAAAATCCTACGATTTGTTTTCTTTTTTTAATACTTTTCATAAAACTATTCCTAATGTCATGAAAAGTAATGTGTAATGGGGATGTAAACGACGGACTTTTTTGCACTTTTTTTAGAAAAATTGTTACACGACTTACTTTTTTTCGCCTTTTTGTCAAGATAATTGTAAGGTTATCATTAAATTAGGAAAGAAAACAACTGACTGACCATAACTAACTAGAACTAACCATACCAGTTAAGTATTTCAATTCCTCTGTTGATATTAAAAAATAAATATTTATATTAAATTTTAATTAAATGATTTTAAAAAATCTGAAAAATTAAAAATATTAAAATCTTAATTGTCCAATATTTTAATATATTCCTCTGTTAATATTGTGGAATAATTTATTATTTTAAAAACCCTTCCCTTCGGAATAAGAAAAGTGCTGCCCATCCCCAAAGGGCGGTATGATTTTTTTCAAAATACTGTTTGGTGGGTTATAGAAAGTTAATGTAATTATTTCGTGGTCAAAATATACGGGAAACCTTGTTTTGACATACGCCAATTGGCGTCGGCCGCATAAATTAAAAAAATGACACAATATGCGGATGACGCCAACTGGCGTCATTTAAAAACTAGCTGTATTTATATCAAATAATGAAATAAAGTTAAAATAAACAAAAATTTAAATTCTTTTGTTTATGTTTATTAAAGGAACCAAAATTATAATTTGACAGGAAGGTAATGTTTTTTAAATTTTATTTTTATGAAACAAAAGAAAAAAAGGGTCAGCACATAACCGGGATTTTCAGGACGGGCTTGACCCCCCCACACCGTCTCTTTTCTAATTTTTTTTTTGAGAAAATAGCGACATTTTTCTGGATCTTCGCTTTCCAGCCAACAATCTAGTTTCAGCATTTCAATTTTGGTTGGGGGCGTGTTCAGTTACTTTAATTTAGCTGATTGCCTAGAGATCCAGGGTAGTTTTTTAATAATTGTAATCGGTAATCATAAAGATAAAACTTTTTCCAAATATTGGCAAAAAAGTACATAGGGAAATTTAAATAAAGTTGGCGTGCACACCTAGTTTTTGTCAAAACAATGTCTTTCTAGAGATGGATAATAAGCATCATTTGGTCTTCTTGTCAATGCCACCCATATATTTATTTTTTTTCAACGATAGGCAGGGGTTTCTTCTTACTCTGCCTCTTTTATCAATGTTTTTAATCATGTTGTTTTTCATATTCTGTTGTATTGACCTCCCCTTTATCTTTCCATTTCCCTATCTAGTTGAAATATTTTGCTTTGGTTTCACCAGCCTTTAATTTAGTACTTCCATTTCTTTGGGAATACCTTTCTGTCACTTCGTAAGGTTCCTTGCAATAGGTTTATTTTGTATCAGGTCTGAGCTAATTCAAACTATTATAAAGTTATTCATGAATAAGGATGCCGGTTTCCTATCTTATCAGATGAAGAACCACTTTTGGCATGTCCTTACCTCCCATTTGATCCAACTGTCCAGTATACACAGCAAAAATAAGTACCAGGCTTGGTTCTTAAGCATATATAATTTTACCTTTTGTGTTGTTTTTTTGCAAAAATACTGCCCCAAAAATAATCTCACAAAATCAACGACTCATCAAGACATAAATTTTTACTGGGTAGTATATTTCACGCATTTTGTTGTTAAAATAGTCTATAACAGGTCTAATTTTATATAAAGGGGGTTCGGGGTTTGGGGTTCATCAGGTGTCGGATTTCTGGAAAAATGGAAGCATCTCAGAATATTTAAAAATCTATCTCTACTATTTGTTCTGAGAAACATTTTAATAAATAAGCGATGGTCTTCCAATAGTCCTGTAATTATTTTTAAATTTTTTTGTACCCCATGATACACCACCCTAAAAAATTTTAAGAATTCCTCCAGTTCAGATTTTCCATTCAAAATTCTGGTTCTTTTTAAACCTTAAAAAGATCCTCTGCATACTGATTAGTCTCTTTTACTATTGTTTAAAAATTGTCATCCACAAGAAGTCTAAAATAGTCATTTTTTGGATGGCATTTTCGGGGAAATTGACTAATATTTTGGTTTTTTCTAAAACCCCAAGGTTTTCATCCCTGTAACGTCATCTTGCCATGTCCCAATGAATCCCCCAATTTGTTTTTTTCTGCCTCGTCTATATCCTCCTCTATCGGCACGAACCCCACTATAAATAAAATACGTTTAACGTGGCGTTAATATAAAAAAATTTGACTTACAGTTCTCCTGCTCGTCCTCCTCCCCCCTCCCTTTTCCCCGGGTCGGCTTGTATTCTTCATCACTATCGCATATTTGAGATCTTTCATTTCTTTTCAAAAAGGTTATTTGGATTTTTAACCAAAACTACCTTTTATGCCAGGGACCAGGCTGATTATCTCCATTTTACAACGTTCAAAAAACAAAAAAGAAAAACAACCAAAAAACGGTAAAATTTCATGTCTTTATCCTTTAACTATGTGGGGAAACCAGGGACGACTATCGCCCGTTGCGGACTGAATACTGGCTAGAAATTTCAACCAGCCGATGACAGAATTTGGGGTCGCCCGCATATGACGGGTGTGCGTTTCCGCCAAATGGCGTCATCCGCAGCAAAAGGGTTAAAAGTCAAGATCTGATTATAGTAAAAGGTGTTCAGCAATTTTTATAAAAAAAAAACAAAAATTCGCCCATTGGTAAAATTTGTTTTTTTGTGATTTTATACGGTATTGCTCTGAGGAAAAGATTTTAACAATAATAAATAAGCACGCGATTCAATTTAGACGCGACCTTCACCCACCTGCCAACGGGATGAAAACAATTTTTTATCAAATACAATATGTTAACAAATGTATTGCGAAAAGCTGAAAAAATTATGGTTGTATGCAGAAAAAAATAAGAATTGATATTATACAGAAGGCGTCAATAATTTTTTTTTATATTCATAGCCTTAACCTTAACTTTTTGGGCAAACCATTCGTAATAAATTTGTTTACATCTACATTTGATAAAAATAATTTTCATCTAATTGGCGGCTGGGTGAAGGTCGTTCCTATTTCGGATCATAGAGTAATGTATTTTTTTAGAATAAATATTAACTTAATAGTTATAAAAATTAAGAAGCATTTAAATTATAATTATTTTGTCAAAGAGACCCATTTGTCATGCTAGTTTTTTTATAAAAAAGTACTTATATATTTATTTTTAAATCAGGATTGTGTATATGTAGTTCAGCTTGATACTTGTTTTTTGATTCACACCGTATTGTCCACCTCACAATACCAAACATAAGTGAAATTTAACCAAATAATGTCTTGTGTAATTAAACAATACAGTTATGTTTGTTCCGGCTGGTTTTTGGTCTTTAAGCAAATATTTTACTTTTGATTTCACTGGGTCACTTTAAATCAATGGGTGGGTAGGTGTAACTTTACATACAATGTGTGACACCTCCCTATATTGTAATAAACCTAATTTAAAGAGGGGTTCAATGCGTATAAATAATAATGATCACTGTTAAGTGATAGAGTCAGTGCCCAATCAGTTGGTACTTTACATTCGTTCAAGTGCCCGTACGTGAGTTTAAAGTGTAAAAAAATAGTGAAAAAAAATCTTCAGAACCATGGCTAAGTTATTTAGTTTGCTGATGGCAGTTTTTGTTCTTGGATCTACAGTGTCTGGGGTTAGTGGTTCGATTTTACTTAGTGATATGAAATGTGTATTAAATTGTTGTTTCTTCTAGGTGCCGTTTGCAGATCATCTGGAAAGTAATGACATACCATCGGTAAGTTTTATATGATAGGCATAAGTAATTATTAATTGCTTAATTTTACAAAATACCAGATATTGGATACTATCAAAAATATAACATATTGTAGGATATACTACTAAAACATTAACATAGGTATTAAAAGTACACTTCAAATTAATAAATAGTAGTAGAATTAGATTTAAATTTTAAGATAAACCGAAGTAACATTTTTTGTAACATACTATTAATTATTAATAACCTCGTAAACCCAACTCTAATATACACTTAATTTATTTTTTAAAATAAATAAAATTAAAAAAAAATAGTTAAATAAATGACCACAATGTTATTTAAAACAGATTTTTAATCTTAATTTTTTTTTCAATGAATCCAATAATATAACTTAAAATTAGTATATCGATATGTCTTGGGCAAAATAGAACTATCAGGTTAATATAAACATTGATAAACTTAAATGAATTATTATATGTTCTATTTTAAAATACTTACTTTTCGTTATTGAGCCTAATACCCAAAGGTTTAATCTAAGTTAAATTGTAGTTGGGTATTCCAATTATGTGATCAATCTTACCCCAAACAGTGTCGTCAAATAATAATACTTCTAATTAGGAATTTTCTTATTATTTATATTTTATAATAATGTTTAATTTATTATTATAGTAAGAAATGGCAAAGTTTAGGTTTTTTTGCTTTTTCTAATTAAAATAAAAGAATATATTGGAATAACTAATTTAAATATCCAGAAAAAAGAAGAGCATATCAATTGTTTAAAATTTATAGTATAATTTTTATATAAAATAAAAAATAAGAATACAATTATTTTGTTTAGCTTATTGTTTAATCATGATTAGGCTTTATTCTTTTAAAAAGCAGCTGTCAATAATAAAAAAAAAGAAAAAATATTTTAAAACTGCAATACTTGATGTATTGTTAATAAAAATTTAAAAAATATTTTTTTAAATAAAATATTTAATAAAATATCATAATAAGATTTATCTTGTTTTGCAAAAATTGATATATCTTTTTTTTCTTTTCCTAAAAGTTTTAAAAAAACACTATTCCTGTTGCTATTTTTTATTTTTTTTTTGGTTTTCTTTAAAATTACATAGCAAATGATAAACAGTTTTTTCCCTATTATTCTTTTTTAAATTGCTTGCTTAGGATTTATACAGGGTGTCACTAAAAGATGCGGAAAAAATGCTACCACAAATTCTCGAAGCCTATATATGAAGATCTAACCGAACTTACCTCAGTTTAAAAGTGGATGATTTCGAAAATACAATGTGTCGAAATCTTAACTTGGTTTTAAGTTTTTTATAAATAATTCTATTAATAATTCAAAGTATGGTCACAATATTCGGCTAAAGGAGGGCTTCATGGGGTAAAAAATTAAAATCTGCTCTTATTTTAATTGTAAAATGTAATGGGCGCTACCTGCGGTACTTTGCACACCTTTAAAATTAAATAACTCTTTTAAGCCATTTTTTAAATATCTACTAAATTATAATTCCTATTTTTCAATGTCTGCTACCTAAAAAAGGAAAACATGGTAGGAGTTGGTCGGAACAGACGTTTTCGAGATATAGGGATTTTAATAATTTACTCTGTGTATAAGTAGGTCTAAGTTATCTTAATGATTAAACAAAATTTAAAGCGAAGGCGATAAATTAGAATGTCACTAAATATTAAATAAAAAGGTTAACGGTTTTTGCCAAATAAAGTTATAACTGGTATGGCTTAGTTTTTGAGCACCCTTACTTTTTGGGATATTTGGATGTACATGTTTGTTGTAGATAAATTTTTTGTTTTTGCAATGCTTTGTGTTATTTTTGCCGCAATGCAATATAATGCATTGTTCATCCAAATTTCTTAAAAATTAGGGAAGCTAAAAAACTTACTTCATATCTTTATTAAGTAAAAAACGTTAAATTCTTTATTCAAAATTTAGTAACAATATAATTTTAGGCCTTTGCTTCAAATTGCGTTTAATTATTACAATAATTTAGTCCCAGCCCTACGCGAAGTAAAAAATTTAAATCCAGATATTTTAAAAACGGTTGCTAAAATCAATTCTTACCATACTAGTGGATGTTAAAGAATAGAAATTTTTATTCAAAACTTAATTACAGAGTGACACAAAAAACCTATAGTACTGCGGGTGGCGTCCTATAAATTTTACTTTAAAAATAAGAGCAGATTTTAATTTTTCAAAACTTTTTCACACCAAATATTGTAATAATACATCAACTATTAACAACATTATTCAGGAAAAAGTAAAACCTAATTGAACTTTTGAAACTCTGTATCTCCGAAATCATCTAATTTCGGACTAAGGTAAGATCGGTTAGTCGTATTTCAGCATCAGAAATTTGTGGTAGCATTTTTTTCCCGTAGTTTTAGAGACATTTTGTAGAATAATAAACTCTCAATATTATACTTATTTTTTACAAAAATTTTAGTTATTTATTACCATAATTCTACTAATTTGTCTTTGTTTAAAAAGTTGTTTTTAAGTCTTTTAAAAATGTATACCAGTTAAATAATAGAGTTTTAGATATTTATTTTTAATTTTATTTAGGAATCTGAATTTGTTACTGGCCTTAACAGCTGTGTATCTAAATCGGATACCGATGAAATTGCCAGTTGCGCCACAGAAAGAATCGTACGGTCACTTGACAAGCTTTCAGCAAAGCAAAACTTGGAAATTTTGCCTGGTGTCGCTCTTTTAAGGTAGGTAGACTTTACTGAGATACTAGATGTGTTTGGATTTTTGGAAACTATTGCCAAATGACCAATAATTCTTAGACTGCTATATTCCTAGATCTTACGGAATACAAAAGACATTTGTAAAATTCACATATTATCAATTTAGCAGCAGAATTAAGTTAAACAAATAATAAACACTAATAATAAATTGTATTAAATTTTTTAGTAATTTATAAACTGTCATGCTTATTTTTAGTGACGGTAGTGCCTCTAATTACCGCTCTGGAAAAGAATTAAAGAATGAAATCGAAAAAGCTAAAGCAAATGATGAATCTATGTTTGAGCTAATTGGTAATGCTACTGCAAGACTATTCGCAGGAAGGACCTTAAAAGTTAAACTGCCGGATAGTGAAACTCTTGGCAGAGCACTCGAAGAAGGTATGTCTAAAAATGACATTAGTTTAGTTTAAAAACCTAATAAATATAAACTTTATTTTACGACTTGCATTAAGAGAACAAAACTTTTTTACCAATATTTTTTTAATTATTAAGGAATTACTGGCAATCTTTTTTAAAATAAATGCTTATTTTAAAATTAAACAAATATCACGAAGGACGTTCAATCTTAAAATTCAAAATTTCAACTTGTAAGGTGCATATTATAAGGAGCTTATTAAGAATTTTAAAAATCTTTAGCAAATATTTTTAGTTACGGGAAACATAATGGCAACATTTTTCTAAAAATGCTGATTAAACAGTTGGGTTGGTTTTAAGTATTGAAAAGGATTTCTTAGAAACGTATACATTTATATTATGGTCCAAATTTTTAACAAGTAAATTATTAATTTAGATATATTTGCAAGTACAGCATGAATCCATTTCGCGTTTCGAGTAAAGCAAGTGTCCTTAAGATACCAAAATTTTAAATGAAGTTAAAGAACATAGAAAGATATTTATGAAGTAAAGAAAGTACATAATATTCTTATGTCTCTTTGAGGGAAAAGACATTAATTTTTCCTAAAGAGGCTAACTTATATATTTAAAATATAATTGAGCCTGTGAGTTTATCTACTAACTTTTTGCACATAAAAATCTTGTTTTACCAAATTATTTGATCAGTGAAAATAAGCAGCAATTGAATAACAACTGATGCCATTGTATATATATGACTGATAAATCCACGGTAAACTGTAGTAGGTATCGGACCCAGCTTTAAATTTTGCTTTAAAAATACTCCCTTCAAACTTCGTGACTGGATTCATTTTAACGTAACCTAAAACTTTTTGTCTTTGAAAATTTTGAGAATTCGGAAGTTTTTGATGTGACATGCATCCAACACGTCAATTTAGGGATCTATAGAATGACACTGTTTTACTGACTTATAAGATTTTATAAGGCTATCAGAATAATATATTGACTTTCAAAAATAATGAGGTATTTAGCCATCTGAATCCGAATCTAAAAGTGGGGAGGGTGATAAACATCACAACACTTAGGCCTCAGTAGGCCCGTTATGTTACCTTCTAAAGGGAACTTCTCACTCAGTACGTCACACATCCCACTGATTTAAAGAAGGTGACAACGTCGCTAAGAAGAATTTTCCTAATATCGCTAAGGAAAGCCAGCATGGATCTTTTCTTGGACAGGGCAGTCACAAAGGATGTGCTCCACCTTCTCATCTTCCTGTTCACAACGGTGTCATTTATACCCATTCTACAAAGGTGAGTAGAAGAAGGTTCGCTCTGGGCATTGTCAAGTAATGTTTAACTGTATCTCTGTCAGGATAGTTTGGTAACTCCCTGAAAAAGTTACATTTTACTGTTTAATTCCATCGTCTTGTGAACTGCTGATGAGAGTGTCTTTTGGTTAGGTCCCTCATCGTACATACTGTCAGACCTATGAAAGGTTCGGTTCTATAATGTTTGGTTCCAGCAGCCTTCCTGGCCAACGAGTCAGCGATGAGATTGGCTTTGAAATGAGCATGTTCTTTGGTTCAGCAGAGGGTGACTACATTCTTGCTGGAAGCGTCCACAAGGGTACGAAGCTAGAGGTGTAACATGGTCTCCTTAGGGTTAGTAGTGTCTGCATGCAATCCGTGTGGATATTTACAACTTTATCAGTGATGTTTCTACTGCTTATTTCTTTTGTAGCTATGGTTACGCCTGTGAGCCAGTTTGGAGCACACTTGCCAACTTACCCATAGCCCATTTGATGTTAAAAGATCCTAAATAAAATTTAATCCCGTATTTTCTTTGTTTTCGAACCGTCTGTATAGATGTTGATGACACCTGTTACATCTGTGTTCGATTCTCCTATAATGTTAATTTTGTAGGGTTTGTTAAAACAAAACATGGCTCAATGGCATTTAGCCATACCTTACCCTTATTCTGTCAATGATATAAAGTAATGTAATTTATAAATAAGCAATAGTAAAATGTTATGGTTATAATATAGGCTATAAAAACCAAGGATCTTCTGCCTCGAGCATATCTGATGCATGCCACATCAGAAACGCCCAAATTCTCGGAATTTTCGAAGATAAAAAAGTTAAAGCTTACGCCAATGTAAATCTACTTAAAAACTTTTAAAAAAGTATTTTCTATTTTAAAATTTAAAGACAGCATCGATGTCTATAGGTTTTGCCATGCTGACATCAGTAAAAGTTAG
The DNA here is from genome assembly GCA_019359885.1 of Listronotus oregonensis. Taxonomy (NCBI): domain Eukaryota; kingdom Metazoa; phylum Arthropoda; class Insecta; order Coleoptera; family Curculionidae; genus Listronotus; species Listronotus oregonensis. The sequence goes on along the minus strand of JAHBCN010002788.1, from coordinate 30,545 downwards.
TAATTTTAATAAAACTGATGGTAATATTACCGAGTTATCTGAAAATATACCCTTAAATACAGTTATTTGTTTTAGTACTTGACCAAGATAACATAATGTCAGGTAATAAAGTAAAAATTTAACAATCTAAAACTTAGAACATATTTATGTACAAAATTTTTAACCATTTCGACAAGCTTTAATGACCTGTGCTTAAACAGAAAGTGGGAAAAATACAATTACATTTTTTTTTAATTTTACCAGGTTACGGCTTTTTCAACCATTTGTGTACCTAAAAAATAAACAATATTTTACTTTCAGGTCGCAAAAGAATGGGAGGTGGCGGCGGTGGTAAAAACAAGGGCAATAGCATGATGAAAGGTCTTATGGGGCTTGGAGGCATTTTAGCAGCAATGTTGCCACTGTTTTTGGGAAAAGTTGCCCTTATTGCTACTAAGGCTTTAATTGTCGGTAAAATTGCTTTGGTGCTAGGCGCAATTCTCTTATTCCAGATGTTCATGAAACCATCAAGTAATGTAAGTAATATAATATTATAACAATTTAGTTATATTTTTAATGTTTTTTTAAGACATGTACAAAAAGTAAAGTCTCTCTTATCTTATTTACTGAATTTTCAGCATGTGTCTGATATTGGTACTTGGAGTGTGGCACCACAAGTTTCGTATGGACCACCAGCCAGTTCTTATGGACCTCCATCTACGTCTTATGGAGTACCTTCAGCTCAATATCCTTACTCCAGATCACTACGAGTGGAACCCGATGATACCAAGTATAGTCAAGAACTGGCTTACTCTGCTCAAAAGTAATTAGTAATTTTTTTTGTTGAATATTATAATTTATTAAATTTATTTATTTAATTTATTTTGTTGAATAAATCTTTGGTCTATTTTGTTTTAATTTGAGTTTTATTTTTAGAGATCGAACGCTGTTAGAATAACACCGATACGTCACGGTTTTATACGGGTTTGCCATATGAGACCGTGACGTATCGGTGTTGTTCTTACAGCGTTCGATCTCTACCTGCAATTTGTTTTATTATAGCGCTGAATTACTAGTTTTCGTTAGATATCGGTTTGTCGAAAATATTATCTAATAACGAAAACTGAAAAACCGTTTTAACTAAAGTAAATAATTTTAGTAGCTGCAGTCTTAAGGTCACTACTACTTGTTAAGAATGGAAAATATGTTAATATATTATAACATATTATATATTTTATAAAATTAATTTATAATAAAAGGCATACATTGAAACGCACTTCGAAAACTACAGGCGATGTCTTTGGAGATAAACGTCTTACATGCCTAAGAGGTTCTAAGTATTTTTAGCCAAATGTGGATGGATTAAAGTTTTAATTAAAATTATTTTATTACTCTACTCCATTTATTCGTTGTAAGTACAATTTGCTTATTACATCATTTGGAAAGCATCTTGATACCAGCAAAATCATATTTTTGTCCTTGGTTGCAAAATGAGTCTCCAGAGCTGCCCAAATCTAACTTATCGTGTGAATGTTTTCCTCCCTAGCTGTAATTTTAATTTGGTTTAAAAAGACTAGTCGCTGGAAGCCATATGCGGGCAGGAAGGTGGGTGACGTTGAACACCTATAGCCATCTCCTCTGTCTTGTTCCTTTAATAGCGTTTTGCAGAGGTCGTAGTGGAGCCGCATAATAAACTGTGTTTACAGTGGTGTTTTTATCGCAAATGTCAGTTAACAAAAATTTTTTAAGAATCACAGAAAATGTTGCTCATAACTGTTTTTCTTGACCGGTTGACCTTTACCTTTGGCATAATGCTTTCTCAAATCTAGTGGGTACAGTTAAATTTCGCATTTTGCTTACCTCTTAGAAGTAACCACTTCTTCTAATAATCTGTTTAGACATTTTAGGATATATTTAAAAATTGACCCATTAACAACTTATGTAAAATTAAAATTCTGCAGCTCTAATACTACAATAGCTATAGTTAATCCATACTCACAGATAAAAAAATAGTAGGTAGGGTGTCGCTTCTTAAAACACAGAAAGTCCCATGCATTTTTAATTGCAAATAACTATCTAAAAGGCATTTTTAGGTGCTTCTAAATATGGTATTTCTAAACTACACTTTTTACTCCATTTCTTTATTTTGACGTACTACTCTAAATTAAATCTGGTTATCAAGAATACAACTACCCCACTACCTTTGGTTTTTAACAATGTAAAAACTGTATTTTCATTTTCTGGCTAATAATATTTTATACAAATTTTTAGATAGTACAGAGTAATTTCTTCTCTGATATTACTCACCAAAACTTCTACGCCACTGATAATATTTAGGTAATATGTAAAGTATATTCTTATTTTGTAACAAAAATTTTTTTTTTTTAATTAGCAATGGATTGTCCATTAAAATAATTGCTAGGCGTTTCATTTTTAGTATTATAATGTTTCTAAACTACTTTGCCACTGGATTTGACTTTAACAATTGTTAAATCACATTTTTGTGTTGCGCCAAGGACAGTATCTTTAAAATTTAAAGCTAAAGAGCTTTAAATTTTAAAGATACTGTCATACTATCATTTTATTTATATTCTAACTTAATTTTTTTTTTTTTGGTAATTTGTGTACAACCTTAGAGGTCATCTTTTTAACTGACATATAGGGACAAGGATTTTTTTAAATTTGCCTTTGGTTTTATGTTATTATACAGGGTGTTCGGGAAATGCACGACCAAATTTCAAGCAACTAAAACTGCAGCTATTTTCTTAATATTTTTTTATCTTGCTTTGTTTTCTAATCAAAATTAACTAGTTTATTGCAAGTCTCTGGACCACATTAAAAAAAAACTGTTTAAAATTAAATTTTAATTGGCAACTGGAATTAACTATGATGCAAAGCAAAGACAAAGCAAAACAGCAAAAAATATTACAAGACAAAAAATTTGCATATTTGGTTGCTTAATTTTAAAAAATTGTGCAAAAAAATTTGGTAGCGTACGTTTTTTTACAATTATTTTTGATAAGGTGCCTCTGAAATGCCACTGAACTTAATAACTTGATTTTAAATAAGCGTGAATTAAGCTCTGATAAATTTTAGGAAAATCATCCACAGGGTATTGAGGATATTTACAAAAACTTTTTTTTTAATTTAATACCCTATATCTTAGAAACTATTCATTTTTGCACCTATATTTATGAAAACTTTGGAAATATTTTTCAATGAAGAATCACCTTCTGAAAGCCGTTCATTTTTTAAACACCCTGTATAATAATCTTGCATAACAAAAAAAGTATAATACAAAAAAATATATATTTTTTTCGGTGTATATAACGCCATCTGTCGTAGAAACTTCGTATTTAATTTAAAAACAATATTTTAACTATCTAAGCTCTTCTGCAATAAAATTTTTCGCAGGCAGGTCATTAATTCGCGTAACTGGAGCACTAGTCACAGTGAATGTACAGTAGATGGCAACCGTAATTATAAGTATACTTTACGGTTTATAAAACATTGAAAAAAAGGCTTTTCAGGCCATTGACATATTAGTACTTTTTGTTATTTAAAAATATGTTAGACTATATTACACTTTTTCCACCCACGTATTTTTAAAATAGACCTTCCATAAAAGCGCTTACGTAAAAAAAGTGTACACTATTTCTGAATAACAAACGGACCTATAATTTCACAGGGGGTTAACTAAGTAAGTTATGTTTCGCCAAGGAAGTTTAAAGGTGTATGGAAGGCCAATGCTATAGAACAAAATTGTCCAGGCGTGCAGGGCAGCGGGAATAGGGGCATCGGCCACGCGGATTTTGCGCAATGAATCGTAGGGCAGGTTCGAATTTCCATAATTCTTTGTTACCATACATAAAGTTGACATCATCAAATGTCAAATTCAGACTAACTATACGGTAACTGTTTTTTTTTAATTTTGCACAACATAGTTGGTTTATAAAGGAAACTATTATAGAATATTTAAAATTATTGTGTAATATTAGATTTTATATCATCTGATTTAACATGGAAAGAACTGAGGGCGCCACGTCACAGCCTTCTATTTAAATGGTTGATAGTTTTGGGAGTTTTGTATTTTTACCAAAAATCTTGATAAAATAATTGACAACACGATTATTTAAAATAAATTTTTAACATCGTATGATAGTTTTATGTACTTATCACGAATTTTGTTATAAAAGATGGACAAAATAATGTAAATGAGTTTAATCTACTTGTAATTATCATATTTAAGGATCGATATCTAAAAAATAAAACATTGTAAAAACTTACCATAATTTAAACTGGTTGTTTGTGTAATGTATTTTATAAATTTATAATTTGTTTAAAAGTACAATAAAATAATGTTAGAGATCTAACGCTGATAGAACAACACCGATACGTCACGGTTTGCCATATGAGACGGTGACGTATCGGTGTTGTTCTTACAGCTTTCGATCTCTACCTTATGCAGATAACATAAACATATTTAAAAAGAAGTATAGAATTTTTTACATAGGTTTTTTTATATCGTAAGACAGTCCACCAAGGCAAAAAGTTTACTAACGTACCGTTAAGTGTAGAAAAGGGGGATTATCTACACCAGACATAAATTTTGGAGAAGGAAAAACTTCGGGCTAGCAGATTAAAGTCTAGACACTCTGGGGATGATGGAACAAAGAAAGGGGAATTTGGGGGCCCTTTAAGATGGATTAAAAGGATGCATAAAAGTGACCACGGGTTTTTGTTGGAAGCTGTCAGAGGAATTATACTTGTCAACTTCTTGGAGCAGAAGCCGTGAAAATTCCTACAAAAATGCAATATATCCCCTCCAGCATGTCGGTGGGAAAGAAAAGAAAGCTTTTCTGTAAGCGTGAGATCATTAATAAGACGAAGAGATCTTTTTTAAATGAAACCAAGAATGATAAGAGTTGTAGGAAATAGCATTGTAGAGAGATTATACAGATTAGACGGATAGAAATACTTACTGGCTCGAAAGAGAAATCCAAGCTTTTTTAAAGTAGCTGAGGCTATGAATATAATGTATTTGTGTCAGATAAGGTTGTTCTCAAAAGTAACGCCAAAATGACTAAATAACTTCTTTTCGCGATACCAAACATGACTGTCTCTTGGAGCATTAAACTGGAGAAGATTTTTGTCCAGTTTAATGTCCCAATTCAAGATTAGTTTATGGTTTTGTGAAAGTGATTTTGAATTGTTTTCCTAATTAGGGGTATTTCGGGTATGTTACCTTGGATTTGCAAGACAAAACCATACAACTTTCAGGTATTTTGTAAGTGACAAACAATAAACCCAAAATTTTAGTAACAATTAAATAAACCAATAATCACTGAAATATGAAGGTTTTTATCAATCCAAAAAACTCTGCAACCAAAAAATAAAATCACATAAGGCAAAACAATCGAAATTAATACGGCGCAAACGACAACAAAACATTTAATTTACAATGGCACGAAAACGGAACTCCGGCTCTGTCAATTGGTAATGTGTTGCCTACCTACAAACTGTGTGTAGGTAGGCATCACATTACAGTATTTTGGGGAATTTTGTT
>JAHBCN010002788.1:0-20000 GCA_019359885.1 Listronotus oregonensis | reverse complement strand
TGTCATAAAATATAAATAATTAATCAAATATAAATAAAAACAATATTGATGTATTAAAAAAAAAACATATTGCAGCAAACATATAAAAAATTTACCCCTATTCTTATAGAAATGATCAAAGTTCATGTCCACAGACGAGCCGTGAGGATCTGTCACTCTTTTATAGGTATTTTCTTAGATTCTGTCCAAGAATTATCAGTCAGTTCTTCTAAAGAAACACTGTGCACACATGCCACTTCTACAGTCCAACTGTGGAGCACCCGAACTTTCCACTATGTTTATTTTTTCAACCCTTGTATAGGTAGCAGCAGGGTTTTCTTTTGTTTCTTATTTTATGGTACAAAAATGTCAACTAACAGTACATGTGTGCAACTTTTAGACTTTACATCTGTCAACAGTTCATCAACTTTGTGCTAAGTAGCAAAACATGCAGATATTGCATTTTGCAGTATATTTTAAATAACCCGCTAGTGCCCCCACAGACGTTGTATAAATAACTACTATCTTTAAACACATTATTGTCTGGGTTATGTTAATCAGACGGGACCTACAATTTAATGTTGATTACAAACAACACCCAACGGCACACGGTGTCCCAAGCGATCACTGGCGTTCACCCATCCAATTAGTAACCGTGCCCTGCGTCCCCTGAGTCGGTATTTCGACACGGAAAATTCCGTTTTCTTTCCCAAATCTATAAATATCATTTAAATAAACTCCTCTTACCACACTTGACACAACCAAGTAACATTAATACTTATAAGAATATTATGGTCACAGGTCGGGTCCAATGATTTTGTACCGCATTACATTTTAGGCTTGCTAGTTCATCCCAAAATAAGAGAAAAAATGGCGTATTTGACTACCGCTCGCATGCACGTCATAATGGAAATCACATTTCCATATGTAAAAAATTTTAGTGCCTTTTGGTGATATTATGCCACATGCTTTTTAAAAATAAGTTATAACTGATTTAAGGTCTAGTAATAAATGGCATGCATCCAGCAATTGCACAAATGGTCAAAAGGGTAGCTAGAAGATGAAAAAGGTAAACTAAAATCAGTTTTTATTGCATGCTAATGAAATGGATAGAAGTTTTCGTCAAAATAATAGTTTGGAAAAATTGGCGTGCACCGCTTGTTGAAGCAGAGCAGGAAAATCTTGTGCAAATTTTTAGCAACATTTATTAACCTTGAACTATATTAAATAATGTTAAATAATTTGTTTTAACTGGTATATTTATAATTTTCAGAAAGACAAAAAAGGTTAATAATTATTCATCATATCGACAACACCGTTACGTGCAAACTTTTATAAGATAATCTTCTTGACAAAATGGTGACCGTAAAAACTACCATATAGTTCAATGGCACAAGAATACCCATAATATATGATATTATAAAATAATAATATAATATTATATATAATATTATCAAATAAAATTAAGCAAACAGATAATAAATGTAATATTTGTACCATCTTTCAAGATTTAAGATCTTACGTAATAAAATTAAAATCATACAATATAAAGAAAACAAAAAAAAACTAATTGTAATATCTCTTGTAAATATAATAGATTTAATTCGTATATAGATGAAACTTCCAGGTCATTAGCCAAACGCATAAAAGTATATAGAATATACATTAAAACACAGATTTTTACAAATCAAAAATCTGTCAACTCCTATTTGATAACAACTACATAATAAACTGAAATGCTTTTGGTATTTTAGCAAAGGAAATTGGTTAAAAAAAAACATAAAATAAAGTACATATATTATTAAATAAAGATAAATGTGTAGCATAAATATCTGTTAATTTAAATAATACATGATTGGTTATATTATATGCTTGCTGCTGAGGTAATTTCAGATCAACTTAAAATCCAATACCACATTGCTCTTTTTCTGTTTTTAAAAATTATAAATATACCAGTTAAATCAAACTAATATGTCAATTATGACAAAAAGTCGTAAATAATAAAAAAGTTCTTAGAATCTCCCAAATTTTATACCATAATTCTTACAAATTTAATTTTCATTTCTAGTTTATTTTTTATTTAAGTTAGTCCTGCTAAGGTTGGCAGACTTGCCACCGAAACGCAAGAGGTGTTTTTTCTTTTTATAGGGATTAATAGGGCTGAGCACACTCAGTCGCTATAGCTCGGGACCAAGACGGAAGTGGTCTCAATGTCTAAATTTTTTCCAGGCAATTAAACCCAATAAGGACTAATTCTTATTACATTTATTTGCTGGCTTGCTCTCACACATAAAATCATTTACATGCAACAAAAAAAACTTTTTGTTAACCCGAACCTGTCAAAATATATCAAATTAAAAAAATATACGTATTTTTAAACTAGGTATTTAAAGTTATTAATGAAAGTGATAATAAAAATAACAATAAGGTTCGTTAAAAAAGGATTATTATTAACTTATTAACAACACATCTTTTGCAATATTTTATCAGGATATTTTTAGGTAAAGTAGTAAACTCCGTTTTAAAAAAACAAACATTATCAGGATGTTATAAACTTAATAAAACTAATAATAAATTTTATTGTTCTTTTCGTAAGGAAGTATTTTTATTTCCTATAAGAATTCAATTTCAAAATGTTCATGTACACGTGCTGGTTTAAATTTTCCTCTATAAAACATGAAATAACTATCCGATAAAAAATAATAATAACTTCATACTTTTTGTAATATTAACTTCTTTTATTGATTACCTAATTAGAATTCTCGAAAGTCCTCAAACTTATCTTGGATTGGGGCGCCAAAAATCTTGTTCAGTTTAATGCCTCGAAAACACAGTCATGTTCCCTGTCGCGAAAAAAGTCTGCAAATGCTCATCCCTTACATATGAGCGGCCAAGTTCTGCAGAACAAAGAGTCGTTTAATCTTGTCGGCGTTACTTTTGAGAATAACCTCAACTGGCACAAACACATTTTATCCATAGCTTCGGCAGCTTCAAAAAAGATTGGATTTCTCTTCCGAGCCAGAAAATATTTCTCTTCTTCCAATTTGTACACTCTGTATGTATCCCAAATCAGACCCTCTCTAGAATATTGCTCTCATGTATGGGGAATGGCGTCCCCTACAACACTTAGCATTCTGGACTCCATTCAAAGAAGAGCCGTTCGTCTTATTAATGATCCAACGCTCACAGAAAGGCTTCCTCTTCTTGCACCTCGAGCTGTAGGGGATCTGTCGCTCTTCTATAGGTATTTTCACGGCTTCTGCTCAGAGAGTTGGCCAGTATAATTCCTTCTCTGGCGCTCCCAACAGAGCAACACGTAGTGCACTTTCATCATCTTTTACAGTTCAATAAAAAGAGGCCCGGGTTTTAATATCATAGGGGGTGAAAGAAAGAAAAAAAGCAAGGGATCCAGATATTGAGAAAATTTCGATTTTTTTTATGCCATTTTCAAAAAATTTTATTTCAATAAAAAAAATTTTGGTTTTTGACGATTTTTTTTTAATTTTAAATGTCACCCGTATTATTTTTTTTTTTAAAAAAATGCATTTGGGGTTTTTAAAAAAAACCTTTTTTAAACCAAAACCCTTTAATTTAAAAAAAGGTTTTTTGAAACCTTTTAATTTTTAAGAAAATTTTTTTTTTTTTTTTAGGCTTAAAAAAAAGGTAAAAAATTTTTTAACAAAACAAGATTTTTTTTCCAATTTAAAAATGTTTTTTTCCCATTTTTTTTGGGGATAATTAATTAAACCTGATTTTTAAAGGAAAAATTTAATATACAGGGGTTTTTTTAAAATTATAAAGTTGATAATATTTTTTATTGCCATTTTTTTTAAAAAAAAAAAAAAATTTTCCCAAAACCAATTTTTTAAAAAATTGGGGGAGGAAAAATTTTTGTTTGCAAAAAAATTTCCCGGGAAAATTTTGGCCCCAAAAAAAAATTTTAAAATTTATTTTTTGGGACATGATTCAAAAAATGTATTATTTCTAAAAATAAAATATTATCTACTAATAACGCAATAACCTTCTTTACAAAAGATTTTTTCTTAGTGTAACGTATCCCAGATTTTATTTCTTGAGAAAAATTTTATGGTATTCATTAAAGAATTTTTTAAAAAATAGTAATTTCTTTGTTGTAGTGACCTTTTTGTTTATTTTTTTAATTTTAAGCAACTAAACTGGCCCTACTTGTGATAATTTATTTTTTAAAAAGTGACACAAGCTACAAAACTACATGAATATGTGTATTTTTTTAGTTTAAAATAATTTAAAAATTATAATATACTTTCAATAGGGTTTATATTTAGTAACTGCTTACGTAATACTACCTTAAAAATCTCGTTTAAGGTATTAAAATATTCGTGGGGTCTTCTACTATTAAAAAATAACTGGCCTTTAAAAAAAATCATTATGGCGGTTTCGTAATAGTGCCTAAAAAAGTCGATTGTCGACATTAGACAAAATTATTTTTAAGCTCCTTTAACTGCTCGAGCATCGACGCAGATAAATTAAAATATTGGTACGTGGGCATTACATGGAATATTCTTATGTCAATGAAAAGGGAGCATTTTCTGCAAATGTGTAGGATATAAAATAGACACGAATTAATGTGGTAAAAATACTTTATTTATAATGATACCACATGAAATTGCAACAAGCTTAATCTTGACTTTTAAGAAAATTCTTGGTCGTTACAATAATCTTGGTCGTCACATGTATAACATTCCTTAACTTTGACCATATTTTCTTCAAAATATTTGCATGGATGGTCATTTGTCCAACATCTCCTTAAGTAGGTATCCTTACCCTCTGTAACCTCTCCATAGACTGTTATACAGGTAGCATCACATTCTATACTAGTAGCTTTATGTGGCGTACACTCTTCTGCTGTATCCTCATGACAATTTAAACATTTTAATGCTTCACCCCTGCCTAGAAAGAAGTTTAAATTATTTTATGAACAACATTATAAATCGTCTATTTAATTACAGTGTTACTGACATGACTTGCTGAAGCTTTTCAGTTTTTTTTATATAACTATCGGACATAAAGAGGCGATTATCAGCAAAAACATCGAATTTTCTCTTAACAAAAAGAAATCGCATATATTAGGTCTTGGCTTCAAATATAGATTTATGCATGCACAGAGTCAATTAACCTGTTTAAACATGCAGATTGAGTACATGGACCAAGCATAGTTTAGTCAATATGATTTCAATTAAATTTGAAAGTATTTTGAAAAATAGCTTAATTATAAAAAAATGTTTTTTTTCTACAAATTCTGCTTGATTTAGTTTGACCACTGTGCTTTTAAAGTAAAATTAAAGCGATTTATGGTCGCCGTACTTCATATTGTTACTCCACAAGAAAAGTTACATACATCCAAAAATGCAGTTTATGTATTTTCTGCAAAAAATCAACACACACAAAAACTTATGACAAAATTGGATTTTTCAAGAAAAATTGATTGGTATTTATAAAATTAATTTTAAAATAATAGTGACTTCTTTGTTGTTGTGACGTCCACCATTTTGAATCCGCCATTATAGATTTTAAAATTTTGATGATACAATAAGACTCAAAGACTTTAAAAGCTCCATGTTAATATTAAAAATGGATTGAAACTCTTTTCGTTTAATAAAATCGAGTTTTTAGGAATACGAACCGCCATTTTAAATTTTGTACTTTAATATAAAACTATTACTTAGTTATCCTAAAAACCAATTTTTATGTATTTAGAAGGTATCAATATTTTTTCTACTTAAATAATCTACATACCCCTGTTTATCCAAGGCTCGCGTAAAATTTAAGGGCAAGGTTAAAAAAAAGGTTATTTAAACAAGCTGGATTTTAGTCCAGAAGTTCATTTCCGTCTCATGTTTACATTCATTAAAAACTCGTCGAGGTATTAAGAAACGTTTACAAAATTGGTTTTTAAAACACTAACCAGAACTAACTAGATTACCATTTTTTCATTACGATTCCGAGAACGGTTTACTGTACTGATTAATAAAATAATTTTTATTTTGAAACCGGTGTGTCAGAACCAGATTAAAAAAGCTTCAAAAACGCCTTTAAAGCAGAATGAATAAAAAATCAAAAAAAACCATTTTCCCAAAAAACTTTCAAACGCTAAGGACTCGACAGGAGCTGCGTCACTGACGTAGGTGCTTTAATAAACAAATATGTACATTTAAATATAACCTTTAATGATATATTTGCATAAAACAAACCTTATTTTAATGGGTTTTCGATAAGTGTAAAATAAAATATTTAAGACGGCCATATTTAAGCACTCCGTATCATGAAAACGAAGCACTTTCGGCCTATGTTTATATAAACTTTTTTACATTATTAGATGTTTAATCCCCTCTTAAATTTTCCCCACAACATTCTTTAACAAACTGCATTTTTATTATAATTCTTTTAGCTTTCTAGTTCCATATAGTAGTAGTCTAAGAGCACCTTAATTTTATTGGATAAGTTTTTAAGCGAAACGTAAAGAATTTGGCTTTGATAAATTAATTGAAATCATGCCTTTAGGTGAAATTATTTTTGTTTCTTTAGATATTAATAAATGAAGATTGCACATTATAGACAGTTATTTATAAAACATAGCAGTTTGTACTTACCCATCCAACAAACGATTATAATAAGGCCTAGGATATAAGTTAGTTTATTCATCATTATGAAGTTTGTAACTAAATACACATACTTCTTTTTTGGCTATTTATACTTAGTTATTGCATTAAATTTTCTATCCATAAAAGTAAAACTGACGTCAAATCCAATTCACTGATAAATAACGCAGGACTGGGTGGAAAGGTATTAAATGCATATTTTTCCATAAAATATAAATCATTTATTAAATATAAATAAAAACAATAATGGTGCATTTTAACCCAAAAATCAAACTTATTGCAGCAAATACATACAAATTTTATTTCTTTGCTTTTCGAACTGACCAAAGTACGTGCCCACAGACGAGCCGTGGAGGATCTGTCACTCTTTTATAGGTATTTCTTCTCTATCTATCGAGGAATTAGCTCCATAAAAGCAACTCGTGGTGCCATTCAACTTCAGAGGCTCCGAACTTTCGACTGTTTATTTTTTCAACCCTTGAGGCATGTATGAAGCCTAAGTACTAGGTACCGTGGATGCCGGATTTTTAGATGTAACAACTTATCCAATATATTTTAGAAAATAATTTAGAAGATATATATCCAAATGTTTACATTACAATCAGGATCATGCTCTCAGTTCCGGTCAGTACAGCCTCCGCTGAGAGAAGCTTCTCAAAGTTGAAATTGATAAAAACCTATTGAGGCTTACGATGAGCCAAGACGAAGACTATCCGCGTTATCATTCTTAATCGAATCTGAAATAGCAGCTGGGCTTAGGCATACACAATCCTGAAAAAAATTCGGTGAGGCTAAAGTCCAAAGTCTGACTATTTAAAATTTCTGTGAGTATTTTCATTATCATTTAATTATCAACAATAAAAGTCGTTTACTCATATAATTTTATGATTTGACTTTTTTTTTCGGCTTTGGTTTTTTGTGGGAGTAAAAAGGACCTCGCTAACTTGATGTCCGAGAGTCACATTGGTCTAGCGCCGCCACTGTTACCTTTGCATGCCATTAAGGGTTTACTTTTAACCCCAATGTAAAAAAATAGCAAATTTGACCGCTGCTCGTGTGACGTCATAATGGAAATCGCATTTTTATTTGTGAAAAATGTGAGTTCTTTTTGGTGACATTATACTGCATGCCTTTTGAATATAAGGCATAATAAACTGATCTAAGGTATAGTTATCAATGCCATACATCTAGCAATTGCACAAATGGTTAAAAGGGTAGCTAGGAGATAAAATTAAAGTATTTTTTTACTGCATGCCAACAAAAAGGATTATTTTCAAAATAATAGTCTGGAAAACTAATATGCACCGCTCGTTGAGGCAGAAGTAAAAAATACGGAAAAATCTCATGCAAATTTTTTGCAACTTTTTATAATCTTAAATTACCTTAAATAATGAAAAAAAGTTTTTTTTGACTGGTATATTTATAATTTTCAATAAAACAACACATTAATAACAAAACATCGTAAATAATAGCAAAGTTCTGAGAATCTCCCAAATTTATTACAAAAAATTTTTCCCATTTTAATTATTTGACTTGCAACAAATTTTTGGGAAATTTTCCTTTTTTTGGGTTTTAGCGTTCAAAGTTAAAATTTTAAATTTGAAAAATTTTTGGGATACCTCGAGACCAGGACATAAGCGGTCCCAATCTCTAGAATTTTTCTAGGCAAGTACACGCAACAAAAATTTGTCACATTTATTTGTTGGATTGCACTTACACATAAAAATAATTGCATACAACAAAAAAACTTTTTGTTAACCCGAACCTGTCAAAAAATATCAAATTAAAAAAATATACCTATTTAAAGTTAATAATGAAAGTAATTATAAAAATATAAATAAGGCTCGTTAAAAAAGGATTAACTACATATCTTTTGAAATATTTTATTAGGATATTTTTTGATATAGTAGTAAACTGCGTTTTGGAAAGATAAACATTTTCAGGATGTTTTATACTTAATTTAACTAATTACACCAAAATTTTTATTGTTTTTTTTATAAGAAAGTAACTTTATTTTCTATACGAATTTATTTTCAAAATGTTCTTGTACACGTGCTCGTTTAAATTTTCCTCTATAAGACATGAAATAACGATCCGATCAAAAAAAAAAAAAAACGACACCATAGGTACTTTTGCAATCATAACTTTTTTTATTAATTTCCTAATTAGGATTCTTGAAAGCCCACTGATGGCTATTTTGGGAAGATACGTAAATATTTGGTTTTCAAGGTACTTGTCAATTATCCATAAACAAAACTCTAGATGCCTCTTTTTATCTCCACCTTCACGTGTTTGTGATTCACTTTTGCATAAACCCCTATTTGTGCACGCTACCTAAAGGCGCTTACAGACATAGAATAAATCTTCGTTTCGCAACATCGTCGCGCAACAATTTTTTGTTACGCATCGAAGTTCGGTGTTTCGATAAATTATTGTGTAACAAAACAACGTCGTATAACCTATAGCAGAACATTCTGACGTTCCATCTTTTTCCATATACCATTTTAATTTGAGTAGTTATCGAAGTAACAATAATGGAAATTGCTGCAGCAGCATATATTTATCTGCACTATCATATTAATAAGAAAAAAAATATAGACAAAACAGACGTTGGTGGCAAACGCAGTTATACGCTAGTAGAAATGTATACAGTGGAAATAGTTTATTGTCGGATTTGAAATTTCAAAAAGTGAGTGGACTCTACAAAAACTTTGCCAGAATGTCGCCAACGGTCTTTGAATACTTGATTAATTTAATTGGACCACAAGTATCAAAAAAGGATACTCGATGGAGACGGGCTATTTCGGTTCAAGAAAGGCTTGCAGTGACAATTCGTTTTCTGACCACTGCATATTGATGTTTTCAAACTGTTGAAATTCCACATTTACGCGGCCAAAATTATTTGTTTACATATATCACGTCTGCATGATATTACATATCTCTTAAAAGTATTTTTTTTTTATTTAGATACGTTTTTTTGTAAATTAAATTTAAACAATATTACAAACAAATTAATACAACAGAAGAATTTTACACAAAAAAAATTATAACATAATGGATTCATCTTGCTGCTCGCTATCCGAGTCTGGTTCGTCGGAATATTCTGGCATTAGCATGTTTATTGTTTCCGGGCAAAATGTTCTGGGGATTGATCTCTTCTTGGGCCTCAGGCAGCTAATAAGTGGATCCGAACTCAGTAGTAATCTATGGTACACATTAAGATTAAAATTTTTCCCCTTGGAAAATTTCCTGGCGAAGATTTCGCGATTTACAGGGAAAATGTTTATTCCGGGCCTCTGCGGCTTCTTCGGATAGCTGGCCTATGGGCAGCAAAGCTTTTTCCCTATTATAGTGGCACCACGTGCCCTATATTTTATCATGGTCGGGTCATAGGGTGCCATCCATAAAGGCTTACATATAATATTGATGTCTTTGGCATAAGAATCGTATTCGGGAATCTATCTTATGCCCCAAAAATTGTCCCCAATAAAATTTTTAATCTATAAATCAATGCATAGTTTATACCGGTTATATCCGCTGCCAAATGGGGATTTTCAAAAAATTTTCACTGGTGTTACCATTATTGGTATTTCCCGAAATTTGATTTGGGCATGCCCCACCAATAATCCAGTTTCAACCCAAATCTTTTTTGGGAGGGCTCATTGTTTTTCAAGAAAACTCTTCCCTTTTTGTGGCTTTTGGGCCCATTTGTCCTTTAACACTAATTTAAATAATTAAAATCTTTGTTTTATGTATGTCCTCATTTCCTCATCTGTATTACCATGGTTTAAAAAAAATGACTTTCAAATTTAAATTTTACTTTCGCATCGAAATTCGGAAAAATTTTCATCATTTATAATCTGAAAAAGGTATTTTCAGTAAAATTTTCACACCTGATGTGTTTAAAGTATCTAAAACAACAAAAGCTAAGATTATTTAAAAATTAATAAAAAAATGGTTATATTTTCATATAAAATCTTAATGGTTAAAAAAGGTCCCCTTTTTTGGGCTTCTGCAGTCTTCCCGGCCTTTTTTTATTTTTTTTTTTAGTAAAAGGATTGTTTTTCAAATAAAAACAAAATAATGATCTATCTCATCGAGAAATACAACAAATTGACCTTTGAAGTTCAAAATTGCTTCAAAATTTGTCAACCCATTTTTTGAAACCCCTTAATTATTCAAATTGAGCATTTTCTTAAGTAAACAATAATTAAAAAAAAAGATCCATACCTGTGTTATTGGAATCCATCACTTTCATTTTAAAAAGCAAACCAAAAAAAAAATATTAATGTTGTAACTTTGGTTGTGTTTTTAACTTTAATCAGCAAAAACGAGCTCACGGGTTGACGGTCAAGTACCGGCTACCTAAAAGCGGTCGGGGTGTATCCCAGGTAGGTGGGGGGGTCAGTTAGGATTTTTTGGAACTGTCTTCTACCTCTGCATGTGCCATTTTATGTTTACCGTAAATTTTAAAATTCAATTTTGGCCGCGTAAATGTGGAATTTTTTGCAGATATCGACGCAACATCACCCCATATCATTTTTTTTAAATTTGCCAACCCCTTCCCGGGATTTAAACCGAGAATTTTCGAAAATTTTCTTTTTTGTTCAATTCCCCCCCTCCGCCATATTCAATTTTTAAACTCCCCTTTTGGGATAAATTTTAATTTTTTTAATTTTGGTTATAAAATGATATTTCCTTTAAAAACCGGTTTTAATTTGGTTGCGCCATATTTTAATTTTTTAATTTTTTTAAAAAGGGAAAAGTAAACGTTAACATTTCGATAGCGTCTTCCTTTCAATAAAATAAGAAAAAAAATATCAACATGGATCCGGAAACACCCGTTTTCGAGTAACGGTCCGTTAAGAAGTTGGTTATAAAAACGGTTTTTAATTATTTGCAATTAACTAAAAAATGTCATTTAAATAAAATTTTGCGGATTTGTAATACATTTGGTGCAAAATTTAATAACAAAAAATGCATGTTTCGTCATAAATCAATTTCTGTGCTACGTTTTTTCGTAAATTTAGGATAACATTTAAAAATAACAGACCATTCTGTTACACCTACCTTAAAACCATAAATCCAAGCCTTTGCGGGGGATTTTAGTTTAAATTTTTAAACATCTTAATATGAACATCTCAGCGCAAACAGGCCCCATGTAAATATTTTTGTATGGCCAAAAATAACCCTTTCTACCTATATAACGCGTCTACCAAATATTTTAATAACGAAATTTTATAACGAAGTTACAAGCATTTAAAACTCAAATATAAAATCGATACCCACGTCACAACGCGCTAACCACACATACTCACAATGCCTAATCGGTAGAGGCTACCGGGCCTTGGTTCCAATATTACATATTGAATGAAAGCGAAGTGAATAAAGCAGAGCTAATACAGATATTGAAACACTTTCAATTTTTAATCAGTGCCATTTTCATTTAACATTTATTTATCAATAATTATAAAGTTCTAGCTTCTTTTACAATTTTGTTTGATTCAAATGTCATCAGTATTTTTTTTTTCATATTGTAAAAAGTGCATTTGATGAGTAAAAAAAAATGTATACCTTTGTCGCACTTGTCGATTAAGAAATGCCTATTCATATAACCGTATTGCTTTCTCGCAATTACGAAAGGCTCTTGCGAACATAATTTGACGTATATATTTTTTTCATTTTTAGGTTTCGTGAAATATGTAGTAAAAATGTTTTCTTAACACAACAAACTTTTTTCCTAATTAAAATGCGTGCTTTTCTCCTTTTTTTGCTGGTATAATTCAATTAATAGCCTTGATGCACTCTTGCAATTACCCCGCAAAAGATCAATTACTCTACAGGGTGTTTTTTTTAATTATAAGGTTAATAATATTTTTTGACTCTGTCAGTATATTTTTAAAAATGAAAAAAATTATCCAAACCCAATTGTTAAAAATATTCTGGCGGGTAAATTTTCGTTAAAAATTATAAGCAGTTTGCAAGATATTCCAGACTTTTTATAGATCTTGTATAGGGCTTAATTTAATGCTTTAGGTATTAAAATAACAAAACACAATAAATTGTATCTTTATAGAAATGCATTATTTTCAGGAATTAAATATTATCTACTAATAACGCAATAAGCTTCTTTACAACAACAGATTTTTTCTTAGTATAACATATATCAGATTTCCTAATGCAAAATAAGGATTTCTGTATCATTTTTTGGGTTGAAAATCGGATCGGATAAATTCGGAAGTACATTTTAAAATAGCCAAATAATAAAAATATGTTTGTATGTTTGTTGTAAACTAAAATTAAAGCGATTAACGGTCGCCGAACTTTATATTATTGCTCCAGAAGAAAAGTAAGATACATCCAAAAATGTTGCATTGTCTGCAAAAAAATCAGAAAAGGTACAACAAAACTTAAGACAAAATTTTATTTTCAAGAAAAAATGTATGGTATTCATAAAAGAATTTTTAAAGAAATAGTGACTTCTTTGTTGTAGTGACCTTTTTTGTCTTAGTTTTAATTAGCCAACTAATTACATGTGACCCCCCTTGTCTTAATTTATTTTTCAAAAAAGTGACACAAGCTAAAAAACAACATAAATATGTGTATTTTTCTGGTTTAAAATAATTTAAAAATTATAATATACTTTCAATAGGGTTTATATTTAGTAATTGCTTACGTAATAGTACCTTAAAAAGCTCGTTTAAGGTACCAAAATATTCGTGGGGTTTTCTACTATTAAAAAATAACTGGCTTTTAAAAAAAATCCTTTTGGCGATTTCGTAACGGCGCCTAAAAAGTCGATTGTCGACATTAGACAAAATTATTTTTAAGCTCCCTCAACTGCTCGAACATCGACGCAGATCAATTAAAATATTGGTACGTGGGCATTACATGGAATATTCTTATGCCAATGAAAACGGAGCATTCTCTGCAAATGTTAAGGAAATAAAATAGACACAAATTAACGTGGTAAAAATACTTTATTCATAATACCACATGCAATTACAACAAGCTTATTCTTGACTTTTAAAAAAATTCGTGGTCGTTACAATAATCTTGATCCTTACATGAATGACATTTCTTAACTTTGACCATATTTTCTTCAAAATATTTGCATGGATCTTTGTCTGTCCAACATCTCCTTAAGTAGGTATCCTTACCCTCTGTAACCTCTCCATAGACCGTTATACAGGTAGCATCACATTCCACACTAGTAGCTTTATGTGGCGTACACTCTTCTGCTGTATCCTCATGACAATTTAAACATTTTAATGCTTCACCTCTGCCTAAAAGGAAGTTCAAATTGTTTTATGAAAAACATTACGAATCGTTCATTTAATTACAGATTTAATTACAAATGAATTATAATTTTTATATAACTATCGGACATGCAGAAGCGATTACCAGCAAAACGTCGACGAATTTGTTCCTAACAAAAAAAATCGCATATATTGGGTCTTGGCTTCTATATCTGACTGACTTACGCATGCACAGAGTCGATAAACCTGTGTGAACAAGCAGATGAAGTACATTGACAAAGCATAGGTTAGTCAATATGATTCAAAATAAATTTAAAAGTATTTTTAAAAATAGCTTAGTTATAAAAAAATATTTATTTTTACAAAATCTGCTTGATTTATTTTAACCACTGTGCTTTTAAAGTAAAATTGAAGCGATTTACGGTCGCCGCACTTCATATTATTACTCCAGAAGAAAACTAACATACATCCAAAAATGCAGTTTATTTATTGTCTACAAAAAATAAAAAATAGTATGACAAAATTTAATTTCTCAAGGAGAAGTGATTGGTATTTAAAAAATAGTTTTTAAAGGAATAGTGACTCCTTTGGTGCCGTGTGTCGTGACGTCCACCATATTGAATCCGCCATTTTAAATTTTACCGATTCAATAAGACTTAAATACTCTAAAAGCCCCAGGTTAATATTAAAAACAGATTGGAAATCTTTTCGTTTAATAAAATCGACTTTTTGGGAATACGAACCGCCATTTTTAATTTTGTACTTTAATATAGAACTTATACTTAGTTATCCTAAAGACTGGGTTTTATGTATTTAGAAGGTATGAATGTTTTTTGTACTTAAATAATTTACATACGCCTATTTTTCCAAGGCGTTCGTAAAATTTAAGGGCAATGGCAAAAAAAGGTTATTTAAACATAATTCCGAAAATGCTTCTTTTTGATGATCCAGAAGTTTAAGCTTTTCCGACTTTAATAGTTTTTATACATTTATTGAAAACTCGTTGAGGTATTAACGGAAAATTTAATAAATTGGTTTTTAAAACACTAACCAGAACTAACTAGATTACTATTTTTTAATTACGATTCCGAGAACAATTTACTGTACTAAATAAAAAAAGAATTTTTATTTTAAAACCGGTAAGTCAGAATAAAGACTTCTCAAAAACATAAAAAGCAGAATTAATTGGGCTTTAAAAAAGTGACACTAATTTTTACAAAATCCAGTGGCGTACAGTTTCTTTCATTAGACATAAGGACTCGGCAGAAGCGTCACTGACGTAGGTGCTTTAATAAACAAATATGTACATTTAAATATAACCTCTAATGATACATTTGCGTAAAACAAACCCCATTTTAACAAATTTTGGGTAAGTGTAAAATAAACTATTAAAAACGGAAATGTTTAAGCACACCATATCATAAAAACGGAGCATTTCCAGGCCTATGTTCTTATGAACTTTTTACATTTTTAGATGTTTAATCCCCTTTGTAGATTTTCTCACAACATTTTTTTAATATACTGCATTTTAATTATTATTCTTTAAGCTTTCTAGTTCCATATAGTAGCAGTCTAAGAGCACCTCAATTTTAAAGGATCAGTTTTGAAGCGAAATTGATCGAATTTGCCGTTGATAAATTAATTGAAATCATGCATTTAAGTAAAAAATATTTAAATATTTCATTATATACTTATTTATAAAACATAGCAGTTTGTACTTACCCATCCAACAAAAGATCGTGATAAAGCCTAGGATAAAAGTTAGTTTATTCATCATCATGAAGTTTGTAACTGAATACACATTTTTCTAGGCTTTATATACGTAGTTATTGCATTAAATTTTTCTTTGATAAAGTTAAAAGTGACGTCAAATACAACTTATTGATAAATAACGCAGGGGTGGATAGAAAGGTATTAAATTTATATTTTTCCATTAAATATAAATTATTTATCAAATATAAATAAAACCAATATTGGTGCATTTTTTACAAAAATTAAACCTATTACAACAAATATATAAAAATTTTACCCCTTTGCTTTTAGAACTGACCAAAGTCTGTGCCCACAGACGAGCCGTGGGGATCTGTCACTCTTTTACAGGTATTTTCTTAGATTCTGCTCCGAGAAGTTAGCTAGCCAGCTTATGCATCATTTTACAGTGCAACTTCAGAGACTCCGAACTTCCGACTGTGTCTTTTTAAACCTTGAGGCATGTATGAAGCCCAAGTACTAGGTACCGTGGATGTGGATGCCACATTTTTAGATGTACCGATTGTATCCTTCAGCCCGTCAAAGTTGTCTAAGTAGAAAAACATGCAGATTTTGCATTTTACAGTATCTTTTAAATAACGCGCTAGTGACACCACAGACGTTATACAAATAACTACTATTTCTAAACTACCCATTATTTTGTGGGTAATGTCATCCAGACGGGACCTACAATTTAACGTTAAATACAAACCACACCCAACGGCATACGGTGTTCCATGGCGGTCACTGGTGTTCACCCATTCAATTACTAACCATACCCTGCGTTCCCTGACTAACGCTTATCTTACGGAAAGAGATGTTTCGATGCGGCAAAGGCCAAATCTCCACATGTTGAATTAAATATTTTAATAAATTTTTTCTTACCATGCATGAGACAACCACGTTAAATTAATACTTATAAGTAACTAGATGGCCAAAGGTCAGGTCAAATGATTTTGAACCGCATGCTATTTTAAGGGTTTTTTTAACCCCAAGGTAAAAAATAACATATTTGACCGCTGCTCCGTGCTGTAAGTGCTTTTTGTGATGTACTACATGCCTTAGATCTAGTAATCAATGGCATGCATACAGCAATTGCACAAATGGTCAAAAGGGTAGCTAGGAGATGAAAAAGGTAAATAAAAATAATTTTTAATTGCATGCGAATAAAAAATATTGAAGTTTTCGTCAATTAATAGTCTGGGAAAATTGGCATGCGCCGCTCGTTAAAGAAGAAAATTAGGAAACATATAGTGCAAATTTTTAGCAAGTTTAAATAATCATGAATTACATCAAATAAAGTGAAATAGTGTTTCCTGACTGGCATATTTGTAATTTTCAATAAAACAACACATTTATAACAAGACATCAGAAATAATAACAAAGTTCTTAAAATCTCCTAATTAATACCATCTTACAAATTTATTTTTTATTTTTAGTTCATTTTTAAGTTAATCTTAATAATGATAGCCACTGAAACCTAGATAAGTATTTTTAATTTCTTAAGATATATTTTTTTCTGTTTTAGGCGTTCTACCAGTTTATAGGGATTTATAGGGCTGAGCACACTTAGTCGCTATACCTCGGGACCAGGACCGAAGTAGTCCCAATCTCTAGAATTTTCCAAACCCAACAGAAACTTATTATATTTTTTTGTTGGCTTGCACTTACACATAAAATCAATTATACGCATCAAAAAAACTATTTGTTCACCCGAACCTGTTAAAAAATATCAAATTAAAAAATATACGTATTTTTAAATCATGTATTTAAAGTTATTAAAGAAAGTGATAATAAAAATACCAGTTAGGTTCGTTAAAAAAGGATTAACTACACATCTTTCGAAATATTTTATCAGGAATTTTTTTGTTATAGTCGTAAACTGCGTTTTAAAAAGACAAAAATTATCAAGATGCTTTATATTTCATTTAACTTTTTACAACCAAAATTTTTAGTATTTTTATCATAAGAGTTTTTTTTATAACACTTAAATCTTGGACTTCCATTGTCTTTATTTGGTAATTAATACACAACGTTTCTGTTAGTGATGTATTTCCAACCGTTTTCAAGTGATAACTGTTGTGTATTAATTAACAAATACAGACAATGGAAGTCCAAGATTTTAGTGTTATTGAAACCATAACATTATCTAATACTTTTAAAGATTTTTTTTTATATTTTATAAGAATTTAATTTAATTCCAAAATGCTCAATTCTGAGCTAAAGATCCGATCAAAAAAAAATTACACCATACATTAACTTTTTGTAATGTTGAGTTCTTTTGTTGATTAATTAATGAATTGAAAATTAATGAATTTTAAAAACACCTTGGTGTCTTTTTGAAAAGGTTTTGAACGAATATAAAGTATGATACTGTGTCCATTAATAATACGCGTTTAACTTGAGATGTCACACAAAAAGCATATTCCTTTAATATCTAAATATATTTCATTATACAAGGTCTTTTAATAGTAACCTTTAACATTTCAATAGCGTCTTCCTTTCAATAAAATAAGAAAAAAAATATCAACATTGCTCCGGAAGTAGCCGTTTTCGAGTAACGGCCCGTTAAGAAGTTGTTTATAAAAACGGTTTTTAATTATTTGCAATTAACTAAAAAAATGTCATTTAATCTTCCGTTACTCGCGTGCGGACTGACGCTCCTCAGACATTTATTTGGTTAATTTACTCACGTCGTTTTGCTCCCTAAAACATCCTTTATTTAGTGCCTTCCTACCGTCGGCCGCTTATTGCCACTGTAAAGCCTCATTTGAGGTAGTGCGTGTATTGCCAATCCAGAGGCAAATGTGGAGTGTGAGTCCGCAGCGAATAACCATGTTACAATTTTGCGCTTTAAATATTAAAAGATTAATTTTTTATTTAGTATGGGTGTTTGAGTTTTACAAGATGGCTTTGTATGAGAAAGAACAAGAGCGACTTCATAAATTGATGGAATATTGTATGCAGAAGGATATAGCTGATAAACTTGTACCTATGATGATGAGTCTAATAAAGATGAGGTAGACTTGATAGAAATATAAGAAATAGAAATAGAATATCAAAAAAGATAAATGCTCCAAATGGAAAAAGCATATACTTGTAAAATCAGTTAGAATAAGATCTAAAAATCTTATTAAACATTTGGCAGGTCCTGAAAAGTCTACAAAAAATCTAAAAGATATTTTGGCAATATGGCATTATTTTATCAATCTAGATATGCGTAGGAATATTGTTGGGTATACCAATCTACATATCGAAAGTGTGCAGAAATAATATTCCAGAGAACGAGTTGCAAAAACTACGGATAGATATCACTTTAATTTTAAGCAATAATTAATCTTTTGTATTTCGGTGGATTACTAAAGGTAAGCCGTCTGCATGTAGTTGAATTATGGGATTCTAATGCAACAGGGATAGAGCATGTAAGATTTGACAATATGGAAAACCGAACAGAAAGAAAAAAGTATGACAAAGTGGCACCAATAAGAGAATGCTTTGTATATTTGCAAATACTAGAGGATGCTGTAGTTTTTGTAATAAGAAAAAATAGACCAACAAGATTTTCCTGTAAGAAATGTGGAAAATACATATGTGGGGAACACGCATTATATGAATGTTCGGACTGCTATACTGAAATCAATACGTAAAATTCAGTTTTTCTTCTTAATTGTATCTTTATTACTTATTTATGTATGTTATTTTTTATCTTATAAACAATAAAAATCATACTTATTGTTTTATTAATTTAGAGTTGTCTTTTTGTATTAAATTAATGGCGGATTTGTAATACATTTGGTGCAAAATTTAATAACAAAGAAAATGCATGTTTCGTCATAAATTAATGCCTGTGCTACGTTTTTTCGTAAATTTAGGTTAACATATAAAAATAACAGACCATTCTGATACACCTACCTTAAAACCATAAATCTAAGCCTTTGCGCGAGATTTTAGTTTAAATTTGTAAACATCTTAATATAAACATCTTAGCGCAAACAGGCCCCATGTAAATATTTTTTAATGGCCAAAAATAATCCTTTTTACCTATATAACGCGTCTACCAAATATTTTTATTCCGAAATTTTATATCGAAGTTACAAGCATTTAAAACTCGTCACCCACGTCACAACGCGCTAACCACACATACTCACAATGCCTAATCGGTAGAGATTACCGGGCCTTACTTCCAATATAACATATCGAATGAAAGCGAAGAGAATACTTTCCATTTTTAATCAGTGCCATTTTCATTTAACATTTATTTATCAATAATAATAAAGTTCTAGCTTCTTTTACGATTTTGTTTAATTCAAATGTCATCAGTATTTTCTTTCATATTGTAGAAAGTGCATTTGATGAGTAAAAAAATTTTTAAATT
>JAHBCN010002787.1:50000-85104 GCA_019359885.1 Listronotus oregonensis | reverse complement strand
CACCCCAAAAAAGAAATCACACATATTTTGGTCCGGAGAACGTGGTGGCCATCGTACTGGTGGATCATCGCCTCTTCCAATCCAACTATGAGGGTATTGGTCATGAAGGTATCGTCGAACAGCCACGGAAAAATGAGGTGTCGCTCCATCATGCATATACCACAGTCCCTGCCGAATTATAAGGGCCAAAATTTCTGGAAGAATTTGCAAAGTGTTTTGCAAAAAATTAAGATAAATATTTCCATTCAATTTGTCTAGTAATATTACAAGACCAATAAGGTATCGATCGATAATACCTGCCCAAACATTTATTTTAAATTGATGTTGCTGATGAGTAACTTTAATGGCATAAGGATTTTCATAGACATAAACATGTTCATTGTGTCGGTTGGTAACTCCTGATCTTGTAAAGGTCGCCTCGTCGGTAAATAATATTTTCTTACTAAGATTTAGATCATGAATTCTTTTGTTCCATATAAATTGACAAAATAGGAGCCGCTGGGGAGGATCAATGGGCAAAAGTTCCTGAACTGTTTAGATGTGATACGGGTTTTTTTTTTGATCTTGGGACAGTCTACTAAGGCTGATGCCTAAGTACTAACGTACTGTGGGTGTCTTCAGTGTGGTGAGAGGGAGTTTGTTCACACGGGACTTAAATTTTTGGAGATTGGGAGGAGAAGGAAAAACTTCTGCGGGCAGCAGGTTCCATAGGCTTGACACTCTAGGGATGAAGGAACGAAGAAAGCGGGCAGTTCGGGGCCTCTCTAACTGAACGGTAAAAGGATGCATAAAAGTTGCACTACGTGTTGCTCTGTTGGGAGCTGCCAGAGAAGGAATTATACTGGTCAACTCCTCTGAGCAGAAGCCGTGAAAATACCTATAGAAGAGCGACAGATCCCCTGCAGCTCGACGGTGGGCAAGAAGAGGAAGCCTTTCTGTGAGCTTTGGATCATTAATAAGACGAACGGCTCTTCTTTGAATGGAGTCCAGAATGCTAAGTGTTGTAGGGGACGCCATTCCCCAGACATGAGGACAATATTCTAAAGAGGGTCTGATTTGGGATACATACAGAGTGTACAGATTGGAAGAAGAGAAATATTTTCTGGCTCGGAAGAGAAATCCAATCTTTTTTGAAGCTGCCGAAGCTATGGATAAAATGTGTTTGTGCCAGTTGAGGTTATTCTCAAAAGTAACGCCGACAAGATTAAACGACTCTTTGTTCTGCAGGACTTGGCCGCTCATATGTAAGGGATGAGCATTTGCAGACTTTTTTCGCGACAGCGAACATGACTGTGTTTTCGAGGCATTAAAGTGAACAAGATTTTTGGCGCCCCAATCCAAGATAAGTTTGAGGTCTTGTGAAAGAGATATCTGCATTGACCTGCGCTTGTTTTCGAAATCAGGATTACACGGTGGCTTAAGAAATTGAATACCAAAGTGGAGGGTACTATCGTCAGCAAAACTATGAATGGGATTGATTGTGGAAGAGAGAAGATCGTTAATGTGTAGAAGAAACAGCGTGGGTGCCAGCACTAAGCCCTGGGGCACCCCAGCATTAATTTGGTAGAAGCTGGAGGAATGACCATCTACACTAACTGATATATGTCGATTAGAAAGGAAACTGGAAAGCCAAGAGCAAAGCTTAGGTAAGACCGTAAGAAGGAAGTTTGTTAAGAGCAACGATCTGGGATTCACCAAGAAACTCAAGGGACTTGTTCCAGTTGTGTGAGACAAAGGAAAGAGGATCAGCTGTGGATCTACTGTGACGGAATCCATATTGTCTATCATGTAAGATCTTATGTTTTTCCAGATACTTTAAGATTTGGGAATTAATGAATTTTTCCATTACTTTGCAAACAACTGAAAGAGATATAGGTCTATAGTTGGAAGGGAGACTTTTGGATCCTTTTTTGGGGACAGGTTGCACACGTGCAGCTTTCCAACTCTCCGGGAAAATGCCCTTCGAAGAGATTCGAAAAAGGCGAGTTAAGATAGGTGCAAGCTCGGGAGCACATTTTTAAGACGATTGCTGGTATGCCATCAGCCCAGACGATTTTTAGTATTAAGAGAAGAAAGAATACGCTTGATCTGTTTGACTTTAAAAATTATATCGGACATTTTATGAGAAACAGGGACAACTGTTGGAAGGGAGATTAATAGGAGGATCAAGCGTAGAATTGGCAGCAAATTGTTTGGCAAATAGTTCGGCTTTTCCTTTCCTTTGGGTGCAACAATTGTTCTTTTAAAATATCATTTACGGTGGTTTTAGGAACCGCCAACTTACTTTCCAACCGGCGTGTACTGAAACTTGGTTCTTCCTTAACTCTTAACAAAGTTTCCTCTTCGTTTTCAACAGTTCGAGTTGTCCGATTACTACCCCTACCTATAAATTTTTGTTTAAAGGTACCCCTTTTCCTAAGAATACGTTCAATACTTGCAAATGTTTGGTGATTTGAAATACGACGGTCAGGAAATATCTCCATGTAAACACTAACTCCTGACGTTCATTTCCTTGGCATAACCCGTACTCCAAAAAGCATGTCAACTTTTTCGGAGTTCGTATAGTTTGGACAACTTATATTTACCGTAATAGTAAAAGATTTTAGAAGTTAAAAAAAGTGGCCTTATTGTTCAAACTCTGACATCAATTTGTCAATGGAAATATGAAATGTCATAGCAACACAAAAACATAATGAAAACACCAGCAAACAATGTTTAGTAATAACCTCTTATTACAATTAATAAAATATCTTGCCCGAGCACCTAATTGAAAATGATTTTCTGGCATAACCTCTTATCCTAGCAAAATTTTGCAAGAGATGAAATTTTTTCAAATACATTGTTTTACCAGAAAATGGTATACATATGACGTCACGTTTATAATACTTTAGGTTAAGTAGAGTAGTTAACTGTGCCAACAGCAAACGTCATTTTATAGCCCGAGACTCATCACCAAAAATTATTGAAATTAACTTGCACGTTTTTGAAAAATTTAGAAAAAAACATTTTTTTTTAAGTCTTCACGCTAATTGAAGCAATTTTGGATATAGGTAAGTTCGCTTTAATGAATTTATTTTGACGCCCGGAGTCTGTCATCAAACGTTGTACACGTATTTTCCGGACACCCTGTATAACAAAATATTTAATCTTGTACTTTTATCAATTTTTGGATGACCTGGCTATAGACAATATTTGACTGTCCCTATTTCCCTAAATATTATTTCAATTTTACTTACTGTACTTCATGTTATGGGCCTTTCTAAATATTTTGTGTTAAACAAATTACAAACTTCTTCCAGAGTTTTTTTTGTCTTTATATCTGATAAATATTAAAATTTAAATTCGTTGAGTTTCATTTAAATGCGCCATATTCACTGCTGACACAAGTGATAATGACAAATTACTTACAAAATTTACTTGTTTTACCTCTAAAGGTATGTACCTAAAATTAAATTGTGTTTTTATTCCTTTTGTTCCGAAAAAGGAAAAGATAGATATAGGATATGCTACATAAATCATGTGTAGAATTTGACACAGAATTCAAAAATGGATTTAAAAAGAAAGTGTTACAATAAAAATCAATTTTGGTATCACAATATACCTTTTGACGCACCCTGTATATTTCCTTTTTAGTGCAAAAAATGCGCAAGAAAGAATTATGATAGAGTGTGCAAGCATTTTTTTAAACCCAAAACCTATTTTTTTTAATTTGTTATTTATTTTAGCCGCTCACTGTATGGATAAGCTGCTAAGAATTCTTTCCTAACAAAAAAACTACATTTTAATTTAAACACAAATGTCTTTCTTAAACCTTTAAAAAAAAAGTTGCAAACAATTTAACACTTTAAATATAGTTATCTTTTATTTTTGCACTGCAAAATATAGTTAAGTGACTTATTAAAATTTTATAACGTTGGAATTCTCGTTATGCCATGCAAATATTTGGTCAAGCTTCTGGCGAAATTTTTTAATTTAAAGTTTTATTTAGTTTTTTAGTTTAAATTCTTACAAAAAAATTTAAAAAGTTTTGGCCCTTTTTTTTTTTTTAATTATGGACTAGAAGAAATTTCACGTCCGAATAATGACACTCCTCCAAAAGTCAGCGGATCTGCTATTTGTTTTTAAGTATTATGATTTAGGTTGCGACGAAAATTGAAAATTTATTGTTTAAGGTATCAAAATTTATTTATAGACCCTAAACAACCCCACAAAAAAAGAAAAAAAGAAAAATTTGATCAGTATACCTTTTAAATAAATAAAAAATTATACGCTAATTTTTTTATTGATGGATTTTAGATAATTATTGCGGCTTGTTCTGGTTAGATTTAAAAACAAACCTAATAGGTGCAAAAAATAGCCATCTTGGAACAATTTATACTTAATGTGCCATCTTAACCAAATGATATTTGATGAAAAAAAGATTCAAGCTCGACTTTGGCTTTTGTTAAAAAAAAAAATCAGTTTTGAAACAATCGTATATAGTGTCTAAGGTTTAAAGGTTATTTATTGCGTTTTATAATAATATATCAATAAGATGGCATACTAAGTATAATTGTTCCAAGATGGCTATTTTTTGTACTTTCTAGGTCTATTTTCTGGTCAATAAACTGCAGTAATCCTGTAAATAATGGTCACCATTTACTATTTAAAAGGGTATACTGAATACGATTGGTACCTTTTTAGTACAGTGGGCTGACGGTCCATTATTTTTGTGTCTGTATTTGGTAACCATGTCATTAGTTTACACATAATTTTTTTAAGTTTTAAACCCCGATTTGTAAACAAAAAAAATTAATTGTTAAGAAATAATTAACAGGACATTCAAAAAATTTTAGCCAAATATACTACACCTGAAATATGAATAACTAAAGATATTAGCTTACTTTTTACTTATTAACACGCCATCGTATTACTAAAAATGTTTAACTCTTTGGTTGATACATGTATAAAAGTATGATGTATAAAGCCGATAATAAATAGCATCTAAATAAATGTTTTGCCTTTCCATTTTTTATTATCGAAATATCCTAATAAAAATAATTGCTAATTATAAAATCTACCAAGGATTAAAAATGTTAATCTTTTTTTAAAGTATGCTTTCGGTTGGTATTGTTTCGATTTTTATTTTCTTGTCAATTGTTTATGTTTTTACACCGATTATGTAAGAAAAAAAATTTTAGTTCAAAATGCTTTTAAATTTTATGTTTTTTTTAACCTGTTGTTTTTTTTTTTTTAACTTTTAATAATGTAGTAATCCTGAATATGTTAACTTATTGAATTATTTAATTTTTAGCATGATTTACAAATAAATATTCCTAAAAAAAGGGCCGAAAAAATTTAAAATTTTTAATTATTTTTAATTTTAATTTTAAATAAATATATATATATATATATATATATATATATAATATATATATATATATATATATATATATATATATATATATATATATATATATATATATATATATATAAAATATATATATATATATATATATATATATATATATATATATATATATATATATATATATATATATATATATATATATATATATTTGCTTAAATATTAGATTATATCCAACGATAAAGACGGCTAACTCGTTTTATTAAACCATGTGTAAAGCGTTTTCCAGTTAATCAAAAGCTCATTTTGGCATAAAATGCAGCAGCCGCCGCCGGTGACAATGCTTTATGGAGATATTGTTTTCATTTGCCGCTTGGAATATCACTCGATGTTGATTGTTGATGCCGGATGCACTCGCCGTTCATAGAGCTGTGGAATGAAAGAGGTATTGTTTCCATATTGACGCATTTCAACATTGCTTTAACATTACTGATGTAAATCAAAAAATTGCTTTGTTTAAAATTAAACCTGAATAATGTAGTTGGATCCCCTCCTAAAATTATTGTAAAAATAAATATTTAGAAATCTATAGTTAAGTTGTTTTAGACAATCTGTAAGTATTTTAATATTTACCTTTTAAATTACGTAATTTAGATAAGTACAACAGCTTGTGTTAAGGGGTCTAAATTTACCTTTTTATTAAATTAGACGTTTAAATAAAATAGATAAGCAAAGTTAAAAAATTGTTTTTATTTTTGCAAATCTTGACCATTAGCTAGGTAAAGACAAGAAAGTTTACAGTGAAATGTCAAACGTAGTTTTACTGAAAAGAAATATTTAATAAAAAATATACTTTACTTACAATAACAAGACATACAGCCCTACCAATGAATAGTTAACATTTTTTAGAAACGTCTGGCTTGCATTCACCTACATATTCTGAAGGGTCTTCCTAATAAGAATTGGTTAATAAATTTGGATTTGGACCATAATTAAAAACCTAGGCTAGGCTTAAAGTTCTGTCGGGATAACAATGTTTAAAGGGTAAACAAGTTGATAATAAGCTTGGATCAACTGGATGAACTTAGATTTGCACATAAATTTTTTGTACTATATATTTTACATTTCAAAGTATTACATAATTTAAAATTTTATGTCTAGCATTTTATAAAAAATTTCTAAAAATTTTTATGCATTCTTAAATGAAATAAAGTAAATAAATAAGATTGCAATTTATTAGATTTAAAAATAAACCAAATATTAATTTGATGAACTTGTGACGTAATAATTCCACATATAAAATTTAAGCTCTGCATACTTAACCATGTATGACTCACTTTTTTTGGAAATATT
This sequence comes from Listronotus oregonensis, assembly GCA_019359885.1. Lineage (NCBI taxonomy): Eukaryota > Metazoa > Arthropoda > Insecta > Coleoptera > Curculionidae > Listronotus > Listronotus oregonensis. The sequence goes on along the minus strand of JAHBCN010002787.1, from coordinate 78,404 downwards.
ACCATACATAATGTATGTATAACAAAGAGCTTACTTAATAATTAGATTCGTATTTTATAATATTTTTAAGCAATTAAAAAAAACAATAGCTACTAGCTATTTCCAAAAAAAAGCACACCGTGGCCAGCCTAGAACCCTGAAACAATGCTTCATTCATATTTGTGGAAATAAATCAACTCCCCAAGCTCACAACGATTTCTCTTTGGATACCGGAAGAACCTATAGGGGGCAAAGAGGGTAAGGAGACGATCTTACGTTGAAAGGACAAAATCCTGACCTGAAGATAACCAAATAGTGTGTATTTCACCATAAGGTTAAGGCGACCCCTAAGGGACATCTCTTTGTCTTCGGCATAGGAGACGATGATATATTGTCGCTCAAAAAAAAACGTCAATAAGGCTGAGCTACGCGTTCTCCCGTTTAACCTTAAAAGCAAAAATGAAAGCGACAAGGAAGACAGCTGGGGGCTTCGAGACCTCCGCAAAAGTGCAGGTCGACGATGCCACCACTGCCGCCTCAACGACCGCTGAGAAGATGGTAGTTGACGATGAACCTCAGAAGACTGCTGTCGAGCGGCAATCTGTTCCGCACGATTGCGGTTCTATGAAAAACGTCGAGACGTCAACTCAGGGTGATTCAGACTGTAAGTAGTCACATCGGTCTCTAGCGAAACAACGCTTACTCCACCAGAGCTAAATTAAACAACTGCTACGTGCATCGGCAAGAAAACAGCAGTAACTAAACAGGTAAGAATTATACAGTGTAAGTTGCAGCACAGCAGGGCAGCAACGGCAACTTTGTGCCAACGCCTTAATGGGCTTCAAGATACAGTAGTACTAATTCAGAAACCCTAAAGAAATCAAACCCAAATATTAGGCATAAGTAAGCTAATGAACACAGTCTTTAGCTCTTTAGCAACAGTCAACCTAGGAAAGGCATATACATCTCTAGGTCATTCCGAGATCATCTTCTTGTATATCTTTTCACTTCAAATGTCACTGCAATCAAGATGGAATATGTAACGAACGGCGAAAAAAACTATTGTCCTGGTTTCAATATACCTCCTCCAGACGCAGTCACACGAAAACCTGAAAAGGAAATGAAGAATATTGTAGAACACTGCCGCAAACACAGTTTGGAGCTTGTTATGGGCTGTGACTCCAACTCACACCATTTCAGCTGGGACAATAAGGAACTAAACGTTAGAGGTACGTCATTTTACAATTTTATAATAACACATAATATAAGCATTATTATTACAAACTCAACGAGCCACTATAGCCCCTCATAGGATTTTAACGAAGAAAAAGGGTTCCATACAAGTTTCCACGTGGTATAATCCTACTTCAAGAAGACATAAATATTCCCAAAAAATATACGGATAACGTGAAATTTTATTTTTCAACAACGTACTAAAATCAGCACATACAAATGGGAAATTTACTTAGGCATTTTTCAACAATCCCCAAGAAAGGGTTGAAAATCAACTTTTAGATTATTGCCTACACGTGGGCTGTCTCTTTGGTGGTCAGCAGGAGAAAGAGAGCTTCCCCAAGCTTATTTTCCACCAGCAGCGTTTTCTGTCAAGGTCGACCTTGACTGCTTGCTTGCTTGACCTTCTTGCTACAATTCTACCAACTCACACACGATCCATCAGCTGGCTCGTTGCCATAGACTGGCTCCAAATCACCAGAAACCACTCAGGCATTAACCAATATACGCGTTTATCAGGAGGTAAAGATGTGATTTTGGGCCAAAATAAACAGTTGTTTGTTGCTAACTTCTGATCTATTTCAAACGTCAAAACATTTACCTTCAAAAATAATAAACCAAAGCATGAAAATTTAGCTCAATTAAAAAGAAAGTCACGTTAATCTAGGTAAACACAAAAGGTAATCAGTAACAGGTTATTGACCTCTGGGAGTAAATAATAATCAATAAAACCTTCAAAACAGTGTAAACAAAAGTGGAAACATTTTAAACTATCCCTTGCGCTCCAGACAAGAGACAGTTTTAAGCAAAAGAAAACAAAATGATTGACTACAATGGCTCCCCTTATTTCAAGGTATATACATACAAAAGGTATTAAATTATGCACATACAAATAATATTGTTACGTTGAATTTTGCAACGTAACATTTTATATTACTAGAACAAGTTCCTTAAGTTCACAGACAAATCCCGGTGTATTGCTCTTAACATACCTTAGACATAACGCATAATGCGCTTCCACATAAACTTCCTTTTTTTACTCTTTTACTTAAACTTTGTTTTTGATTATCCTGTTTTTTGTCTAATTGACGTATAGTGATGTAGACTATTTCAATGAAATAAATTTTAGATTACATGTTTAGTAGACAATGGTCAATAAATGGTTAGATGATTAACCGAAATAAATGATGAATAACAAAATTCGGTTTAGCAAGGTGCCTAAAGAACCTTTACTTCTTGTACATTTATAGATACTTTTATTTCATCCTAACTTTAACTCATGTATAAGAGCTGCCAAAGTCTGAGAGGTGAGCTGATAGTTTAACAATCTGAGACCTATAATGTATCACACATGTCTGATCGAAAAGAGATCAGGCGATCTTAAAACGGATAAAGTGGTCTTGATTCCCAAAGTCTACGGTTACTTTAAACACGTCATCTGGTGTTGTCTTGCTAAAAAATGATATTTTTAATTGCCTTAAGATCGGAAGGACATGTCGGTCTTCTAATTCCTTATGTTTTTCGAAAGGCCAAATATTGAAGGTGTCTTGTGATGAACATATTTTGCCTTCTTACCATTATTTGACCATCATGCATACTCAAGATCACCAGGTTTCACCTGATGATGGCTAAAATACTTATCCGTTAAAACGTTTCGTTTTTTTTTTAATAAATCAGAACACAGGAAGTCCAAGAAATGTTCTTGATTTAGTCACCTGGTTCCATTCCTGATACTACAGAAGCGTGCCTCAGCATCATTGCAATCAGTTGAGTCGATGGCATTATCCAAGGAAAACAGTAAGAAAAAAGCATAAAACTATTTATTTTCCAAATACTAAACGTATCTTAACCACCCTTCCGTGTTTTTAAAACTCCTAAAAGTCCTAATCGCTCTGTTGTTCCCCACGACGTCTGATGCCATGACCATTTTGAAAATGATCGGTTTGTTTTTCAATTTTTCTTTGCTCCTCTCAAAGCAATTAAGCCAACTATATGACCAAGTCTTTTCCACTCGTGGTATACTTTTTTATAAAATAAAGCTCTTTGAAATAAACTATTTAAATGCTAAACCACAGATGTAACCAAAAATTACCGAAACTTTAATTAGCCAGGTTCAAAAACAGTCTACATAAGGCGACAATAAGGCTAAAAAATTATTATTTTTTTTGGAATAAAACATAATGTGCTTGTAAAATATTACTAAAACAAAATTATAAATATTTAATGTTTATCATTTTTTCTCACTAAGTAGATATCAATTATTGTAGAAAGAAGCGTCGTTAAACCTTGTAGTCATAATTTTCGAGAATGACCCATAGCACTTTTAAAATGCATGGATTCTCCTTTCGAGCCAAAAATTGTTTTTGCTAAATTTATACACTCTATATGGGCTCCAGATTGTTCCTTGCTTGAAATACTCTCCCCATATCTGGAGAATAAGAGTCTTCCATAACTCTTAGCATTCTTAATCCCATCCAAGAAAAAGGCGTTAGACTAAATAATGACCCTATTCACCACTTTTGCCTTCTTTCGTTGACAAGCTGTTTTGGCTTCTGCTCCTAGAATTAAACCAACATAACTCCTTTTCCAGCAGAGCAACACAGAAATACCTGAACTTCTCACTTTCTTCGTTTCTTTATTCGTAGAGTATCTTAACTGTTTAACCTCCTGCCTGCAGAGGTATTTCTGTCTCCTTGAAAACCTTAAAATCGTTTGGTTCTGTCCTGACAAATTAGCCTTTACTTCATTTAAGACACTGAAGGTACGTTAGTTAGCCTTTGTGGAATGCATTAAAAAACTTACTCTGTTCAAAAACTTTTAAAATTATTTTTTAATTAACCCAATTGTAACTTTGTACTTTATGTCTAAAGTAACCGGTTGCTTACGTATTACACATTTAATTATTTTCACATCGTGCCTAAAGCACTCATAAATATTGCCTTTATTAGATTTCGCAGCACGGTATCTGGTTTCAATTAAACTCTCCAAGTGGTTTCTAATAAAATCGAGACCAACGTAAAATTAGAAAAATACAATTTAAATGTTGGGCAAAGCATGCGTTTTGCATGCATGCCAAGCTTGATCTAATCTTGATCCAAAAAACTATAATTTTTATTTAAAAATTATTTAAAATATAAAGCTTTTTGACAAAATGTATAAAAATATACCATTGGCCATTTTAAATTCTCCTTTAGGCTCATCAACTTAAGGAAAGTAGAAACATATTAAAACCAACAATTTTAGTTAAACTTTTTTTGGTAATATATTGATGCTGCCGATATCTTCCAAAGTAATACCGTTTACAGCCAGTGGTGGTATTGTAAACATCGTTTTATTGCTTTTACTAATTGGCTCTTATTTAAGCTGTGAATTTGCACTCTAAATGTTTTCCATTATTTCTTGTTTTATAGTGGTTTGCTTGCTGCTCATAGTTGATTCCAACTTCACGTAAAAAACGAGTCGGCAAAATTTTTCCTGGGACTTCGCTTATACCACGTCGTATGTTATTAAGGCATTAAAATATGTTATATTGTGCAACAAGTTTTGAAAAAGACTTTATGACGTTTGTGCACGAGCCGTAGGCGAGTGCTACAAGTCATACGAGTGTGCAAAGAGTCAGTTTAAACGTGTATGCAACGATACTTTTCTACGACTGCAGAAAATAATGGATTAATATGCGATTTTAATATTTTTAATCTTTTAACCTTTTGACAGGGACTGATGTAAAATTTTTCATACGCTCGTTGCAAAGTTTTCACACGCTTATGTCAAAAGTAAATGACAGAAAATAAAATATTTTTGACTGGTTGACACTAACGAGGTTGACATTAACGAATTGTTTATGAATTATTTAAAAAAGCACACTTATTGCATCGTTTTCTAAATAAGGAATTTTATTAAATAAATTTAACAAATAATTAAAAAACAACAGACATATTCCTTATTGTGTTTTTAATAAAACATTTAGTATTTCATGGTATTCTTGGAACGCATCTTCTCGTTTCATAGGCGAATAGGTAGGACCCGGAACTTCGCTAGTACTGACCATAAAATTTCAATGTTTAAGAACGTACAAATAGTACTTGGATATTATTTTATTTCTTTTTGTATTTCTCACGCGGTTTAACGATGGTTGCATAAAAACAAGAGTTTCTTTTGTCTTTTTAAACAGGTTATTTTCCAATAGATCTATACCAGCGTTCTTTACTAAATATTTTAAAAGTGGCAAGTTACTGTCTTCCACACTTTCGCAAAATTTACACAAGCAATACTTTTTGTAAATATTGTCCATTGTAAATATAGAAATTTGTGACAACCTTTTGCCTGAATTATTGTTTTGACAGTTTGCTTACGAGTAATAGTTGCTGCCACAGCCTTCTAGAATTCTTGAGTAACATTATGGTTCAAACTCATAATATTATTATTTAATAATCTTTTCATATGACAATATGAAAAGATTATAAAATGTAATAAAAATATATTTACTTAAATTGTAGTAAAATTAGTGGCGGTTGAATAGAAAGCATATTAATGTTAAAACCCTACTTTGAGCAAACCATATTACTAAAGTTTAAGGTAACTTTACAAAAGACATGGGCATATGTTTATCTAATAATATACCACAAAACAAAAAAATAAATAATATGTCTGTTCCTGTAACTTTAGTAGAACAATCTTTAAAAAAAATAAGTTAGTAATATAAGTAATGTCTTACGGTAAATATCATGTTACTTAAGTTTACGGAATAACTTACCTTTATTATTATTAGTAAAACGAACAAATCTTTAAAAACTACAGTCTTCATGGTTGTAGTAACAGAGAACACTACTTTTTACTTAAAAAATCATGTTTTAAGTTAAGAATTTTAAGGGTGGTATCCTCCGTCAAGATATATAGGTTTAGTATGTATTATATTAACAAACAAAATATTACAAAAGAATATAGATTGACCCTATTACACCACAAAATATTATTTAAAATTTAGTACTTCCTATGAATTTAGTAATAGCTCGAAATTCTAGACAGACAGTATGTAGTGTGTTACTTGTTATGGTATAATATTAAGCTACTAAAGTCCAAGAAACAGTAAAATTTTACCAATAGTACCGAGAACCTTACACAAGGCTTGTTGATATATATTACGAAAATTGCAAGATGTTAACTTTAGCAATAAAATTACAATTTATAATTAGGCTGGTGTACATTCAAATTCACTATCACTCTCCATTTTTACACAGCAAAAGATAATTTTTTCTAACTTTTGACAGGTTGAAATTAAAATAAGTGTAATCAGGCAACCGACAATCACGACCTACTTGATTCAAATTTTTGTGACATTCGTGCTGTTTATCCATCATTTTGGCCAAACCAGACCCAACCTATGTGAAAAAATTTCACACAGTAGTATCATACATCATGTGAAATTAGTCATTTTCAGATCCTGTTTGACGTGCGTTTTTAGACACTTTCCATAGCAGTCATAGAAAAAATATTTTTTATTCTTTAATATTGGTTCTCTTACCGTGAGATGACTATATTTGGCGTAATATGTAGAACGTGTACTTTGTGGCTAGCCTTACTTCTACAAATAACTTTTTTACCCTTATATTGTAATACCGAAGCTTTAGTACCAGTAATTGATATATTATCACAAGGGAACAGCCAGTCTATGCATTCTAAGAGATCTTAAGTTATTACCTTCTGGTAAATTTAATCACGTAAAACTTTATTCTTTATTACATTACTTTTTTTTTTAAACTTTTTAAAAATTGCAGAAAACCGATGAAGATGGAATCTTAGCTTACTTTAGTACCAACCTTTTAAAGTTTAAATATCCGTCGTTACAGAGTAGATACTCAATGCTACGATCGACAATAAATCTTCAAGAAGGAATTTACATACTAAAATTTTCTAGCGTAATAACTTTAAAAATACATAAACCAGAATACATAAAAAAAATGTTCTAGAATGTTGTTATATTTGGAATTTCGGGAGCATACAACGCAAAAACTTACTTTTTGTTTAGATTAGAAGACACAAAAACAAGAAACGATCAGTTTTGTAATTTTACCTGGAAGTGGAAAGGGTGTAAATTTTCTGGAGCTTATCAGACATTATATGGCTCTGCGACCCAACAGTTCACAACATAATACATTTTTTATTAATTACACCAAAGGTAAGTGCACTGTTCAGCCTCTGGGCATACCTAATATTGAAGGAGTGTCTGGAATTGTTACCAAATACAGTGTGTCCCAAATTGGGCCTACATGTATTGGTAACTCGGGAACCATTAGAGCTACAGTGTTGGTTAAATTAGGAAAGTTTGCAATTTAATTGCAAAATTAAATCTGCTTTCAGATTTTATTTATCCTTTATGGTTTTTGAGATAATTAAGAAAAACCAAAATGGGGCAGTTAAAAGATTATGCTGTCATTAAATGTATTTCTAAGTACCTTCATCACCTCCCTGATACTGTGCGCTGGACATCCGTCTTGCTGAAACCACAAATTATTTATTTCATTTGGCGGAACTGTATTTCTAATGGCCGGTAAAATCTGTTCTTGCAGGAGTAGCGAATACCTATCTCCATTCAGAGTTTCTTCAAAAATAAATGGTCCAATTAAACAATTGTCTAAAACAGAAAAATAAATGTTTTATCTAATTGTGAGACGTAAATTAAAGATGCATTTTAAATTACTTATGATGCCACACCAGACATTAAAGCCATACCTTGATTGTAGCCGTTTTTCTTCTAAATTATGTGGATTATCGGTATCCCAGTAGTGATAATTGTGCCCATTAAAAATTTCACAATTTGTAAACCGAGTTTCGTCTCTCCAGAGAACCTTGGATTGGAAATTGGGTATCTGTTGACATTTAGTGATAAACCATCGACTAAAGGTGATTCGTCTATTGAAATCGTTCCCTTAAAAGTCCTGGACAATACGTGGTTTCTATGGATGAAAACGATCTTTTTTTAAAGACCGATGCACAGATGACTTAGGAATTGTTCTTCCACTTTTCTAACCGATGTTGTCGGATCATCTCCAACGTTTTCAATTATAATCGCCTCTCTTGCTTTATTATTTTTTGTATAAGTTCTGGGATTCGGTTTCACAAAAGATCCATAGGCTAACAAGTTCGTAACTAAGAATCTAACATGTTTGGTTAGGTTGTTGCCGCTCCGAAAATTGTTCTTCGTATGCAAGTGCTGCAGCTTTTGTATTTCTGTTAGATTTAAAATAAATTTTTAGAATATTCACCGTATTATTATTGGAATAACTAAGAGCCATTATTGTAGATTCTTTAAATAATCAAAACTTGAATTTTTGTTGATGGCGTTTTTAAACGAGAAATAAGATGCACGCTAATTTTGACATTTACATTATTTAAATTGTAAAATGCGTATCATTTGTTTTTTATGAAACGGGGCGGCCATTGCGCAGTCTAGTCTAAGCCTACTATCAAATAAACAAAAATTATCGTTTTTAGAGCTTAACAATCTGAAATTTTAGACTTGTGATACCTCAATAAAAACTCTTGAAGAGCTCTTTTTAAAAATGTAAAAAATTCAATATGACGTCCGTATGAAAATCCAAAGTTTGGGTAAATATCTCAAAAATAAAATATAGTTAAAAAAATATTTTTACTTAAATTAAATTCTTCCTAAAAAAGTGTTCTAGAAATGTAGTAATCTTAAAACCGTAAAATTGTTAGTTTGAGGCCTACATGCAAAAGTTAAAAATGCACCATTTTGGTTTTTCTTAATTATCTCAAAAACCATAAAAGATAAATAAAATCTGAAAGCAGATTTAATTTTGCAATTAAATTGCCTAAAACTTTCCTAATTTAACCAACACTATAGCTTTAATGGTTCCCGAGTTACCAATATATGTAGGCCCAATTTGGGACACATTGTATATAGGATTGGAAAACTATAGTGCGTATATGAGTCATTGCTTTAGGTGTACCTCAGCTACCTTGTTAGCAAATTCGTGCCCTTATATCTTTTATGGGATAATAGGAGGATCAATATTAAAGTAAATATTTATTTTGGCTAAACTGGGGAAAATACATAGAATCAATGGTATATATTCCAACATATTTATAATTTTATTTTTTTGATAATTATTAACGACCCCATTCATATATCCCCGATAGGTAGGAACCTAAATAAGATGTATGAGAGGCAGCAGGCATGTTAATAAATGGGTATGAAAAATTATATTTAATTTGCTACCTGTCGAGACCAGTCTACCAACATCCCTTTTGCAAGTGACGCTATATTTTTTAGAAATAACACATTTTTGTACAGACAAATAAATATTATTTTTTAATTGGTTAACGCTTAGTGCTCTTGCTAAGTGATAATTTCAAAATTTTTTAATGTTTTTTTGTTATTAAACATCATGATGTGTACGCTTATTGATATGATATGATTATGATGCACTGAGTTAATAAAATAATTATTTATTTTTTTTAATTGTTAAATTTATTTTATACTTTGACATTATATAATGTTATAAATACCAAATAACAATATTCTAAAATTAAATAAATAACTAAATTTATATTTAAAAATTATAAACTTCATCAAGTGACCTAGGTCTTCCTGGATTGTACCTAGTACCGATGCTGCATTACCCCGTTGCACAGCTAAACCAATTCTGTGGATAATGAAACTTCGATATTTTTTGCAATGTATTTTTTTGAAAATTTTATTAATAAAACCCTTAGCCTCATCACCCAAAGGAACAAAAGTTTCAATAGCAAAAGGAATAAAGATAAACCGTTCTTCAAGCTCTTTATATTTTAGATGTTTTTTATTCTGGGCAATACGAGCAGCCGCACCTACAAAATTAGAAATTTTCTATATGGAAGTACTCGGAATTTTACAACTTTCTAATCGGCATGTTGAAGGCACCTAAATGCGCAACTTTGCCATAATTTAACACTTCGTATCTCTTACGGTTTTTCGAATATCCTCCATGCATGAAACTGAATCTGTGGCACCTGTTATATACAGGGGTCAGTATAAATTGGGATAATAAGAGGTTCAAAAAATTAAATAAAAAACCAAGGTCCGTATTTAAAAATAAAGTTGAGGGATGGTCTAACGAAACAAAACGTCGTACGAAAATCTCTCAACGCTGTTTTGTAGAGCTAAGAAGTGGCCATGAAAAGTGTCTTTTTTTTTTTCATATCTCTTTAAATAACGCCATAAAAATTTACAAACGAAATCAGCAAATTTCTGTTTTTTGGATATCTCCGGAAGTATCCAAATTTTACAACTTTCCTAATCGGCATTTGTTAGGCACCTAAATTAAACTTTACCATAATTTAACCGACTTCTATCTCTTACGGTTTCAGATCCAATGCATGCACTCGAATCTATGGCACCCTGTCTATATATACATATATATATATAATATATATATATATATATATATATATATATATATATATATATATATATAAAATATATATATATATATATATATATATATATATATATTATTATATATATTATACATATATATATATATATATATATATATATATATATATATATAATATATAATATATATATATATATATATATATATATATATATATATATATATATATATATATATATATATATATATATATATATATATATATATATATATATATATATATATATATATATATATATATATATATATATATATATATATATATATATATATATATATATATATATATATATATATATATATATATATATATTTGAAATCAGCAAAAAATTAATTTTTTATTGTAGCGCATAATATACAGGGTGTTCCATTTAAGAAAGTTGAAATTGCCTATATTTTTTCATTTTTTAATGCGATAATTTTTTTCTGGTAATTTTAGTTTTTATTAAACATTTTTTTCTATTATTAAAACAGTGGAGTAAGCTTAGTTTGGTATAATAGATATTATCAAATAATAAAAATATTTTGATTCCACGTTTACTCAATAAAATCAACCAAAGGTAGTACAAGACCTTGGATATAATCTATAATCTAATATTTAATACATTATTTTTATCTTAAAAACGGTGGTTGACGTAGATAAGAATTTGGAATTTTTGGGGTTTCTATTGAATATCGACGTAAAAAACTAAAAAAAATATTAACCCTGGGTGTCAAATTATTCACCTTTTTAAAATATTCCTGAAGAAATAAAAAAAGTATAATAATAATTATAATTTAAATTATTTCTATTTGAATCAAAAAGTTCTTGATATTCAAAAAACGTTTTTTTAAATTTTGCAAAATGTCAAAAAGATTTATTTGTCCGCAGTGGTATGCTTATTATTACAGAAAAACAAGAAGGGAGGTAAATTAATTAATTTCATGGTAACCTGTTATCCACCGCTGTGTTCGCACGTCGTCGTCGTGGTTAGGCCCAGTAGGATCTTTTGGAACATGCGCTAGAGTTGCTGGTTATCGGCAACTCTTTTGGCTAGCGTATGGAACGGGATCCTAAGCTAAGACGAACACAAGGCTGAAATCAAGGTGTTAGCATACCGCGCTAATGAGTGAATGACATACTGTGCCTTAAACAGGTGTCTCCAACGGTGCCTCTGAGATACAGGGCGACCTCTCAGAGTATCTAGCCTTACTGCGGTAATCCGGAGCTCTGCCGTGGTGGACTATTACTTCCCTAGCTCCAAATAGAAAGCGGACAGAACCGCTTTCATAGGAAAAAAGTGACAAAGGTGCGCTGACCGAAACGGATAAATCCGTTTCCACAGGTGCCACCCAAGGTCACAAGCAGACAAAGGGCGCCGACCGGAAAGGTGCCCCTAAAGTCACCGGCGCCTGCTTCACGGGGAAGGGCTAATCCACCCCGAACAAACAGGTGCTTAGGAAGGGAACCCTAAATCCAAACAGAAGGCGGACAGAACCGCTTTTATAGGGAAAAGGATTCCCTGGCTCTAAACAGAAAGCGGATAGGATCGTTTTCATAGGATAAGGCCGGAGATGTGGCCTCAAAAGAAACATCTGGTTCCTGCAACAAGGACCTGGTAGCTACCTACGTCATTAGACCGGGAGAGGAGGGCATGACGGATCTAATCGTCTGCGCGTCATACTCTCCAGGAGACAGGGACACCAAAACCCATATTGTGCTCGTGTCCGGTAGCGACACGAGTAAGATGAGATGTAAAACTCTCTCCCAATCTGATATCGGATTCATTAGAAGACTGATCCTATTGGGAGAAATATAAAAAGGTGTGAGCCACAATAGACCGAGCGGTCGCAGTGGAGGGCGTAAAAAGTCCACTCACTTTAAACTTACCTAACCTAACCTACCGGTTATTATCTTAGCACTAAGCAGAGGTAACCAAGTAATAATGTCAATAACAAAAGCTATGTAGTTATCTTTATTGAAAAATATAAAAGCACTTTTTTTCTGAAGAAATCTTTTTTTTAAGATGCTAAAATCAATTAAGTTTATTCTATTATTATTATTAAAGGTATTGGGACAAATTTTGGTTTTATAAAATTTTGTATGAATAATTACAATTTAGTGCTTTTATGTATTTGGTTAATTATTTAAAACTTTTTCCTTTATACAATTTAAAACATGGCAAAGACGTTTTTAGAGACAACATGGTTTAATCGTGTTTTGTCTTTTAATAACAGTTAGACTATTTAACTGTTAAATTTTGTCAAATAAATCCATTATATGTATTTATGACATTTGGTCAATAGATCATATAAAAACTCCACACAAAATGCAAATAAATAAAGTTGCATTGGGTCATGCTAAAAATATTTTATCTTTTAATATGCTCCGAATAAAGATGACTGACACATTGAGTACATGTAAAGGGAGGAAAAGTTTGAAATAATTTTAGAAAGTATTAAATATTGATACTATCAAAACTAGAAACCCATTGTAAATCCCTTAAAATTAAATTAAAAACAGGTGATTGACATGTCCAAATCTGCTTATCGGAGCAACTGAAAGTAAAGCAACTTGGTAAAAAATTACCTAGTCTCTGCAACAAAGCAAGGCGAGACAACGCGATAATAAAAATCGACAACAAAAATGGCATCTATCAGTGGGCAGGCCATTCTATTTATTTATTTTTTATCTTGTGACAGTATACAAAACGAATCTTGGGTATTTTTATGTAAAAGATCGTTTATTAATACGTGACTTAAACGAACTTGGAATAAAAAATTCCACGAGTTTTAGATAAAGCCATTTTCCATAGGAACAGTATAGCAACTTAAGACTGATCTAGGATTCATACACAGTATACAGGAAAAAGGGATAAGTACAGAAATAAGCAACTTCTATGTTAAAAATACCGTGCATGTCAATAGAATGTTTTTGTTTAATATGATTTACTTATATGACCCTATAAGGTATACATTTGGCAGTAACAAAGTAGAAAATAAACTGATATAAGCTGTTTGAGAACTAGATATAAAGCTAATTTTTTTACAACTTCTTTTTGTTTTTCTGTGCATTTGGGCAGGGCATTTTTAAGTTTTTTAATGTTTTTTAGGGCTTGTGGTGACTTAAAAACGTTGGTCTTCTGTTTCTTTTCTCATTCTTTTTCTTTTTTTTATTTTTACCAATAAGCCCTTTTTCTACTTGCTTCTTGTTGTTTGTTTCTCTTGCTGTTGTTGTAATAATTAGGATTGACTAGACTTATTTATATCAATGGAAAAATAAGTATGGACGAAAAATATTTATTTACCAATCTATTTAACTAGCATGTAGTTTTTGTGTAAGTAAACACATAAAATGTTTTGTTATATTACCAAGCTTTAAATATATAAACAATATTAAAAAAATCAGTGTCATCCTAATCTCTACATAAAAAACACACTTTTAGGTATGGATGGAACTAAAAAAGTATACTGACTAGTTTTGGGACAAACTAAAGAAAAAATAATTGAATTTGCCTTCAGTTCTGGCACAGTTAAACGGTTAACTGAAGGACACTGGTCATAAACGTATCGAATTAACGTTCGCAGACTTTGTTTGGAAATTAAATAAATCTGTGGTTTAAAAAGCTCTAGAAGGACTTACTTTTGGAAATTGCATGCATATTAACGTATTATCAAAAAACAAAACGTATGTTATATATTTTTTTAAAGTTAATATTATACTTAAATAATATGTAAAGAAAAAATTTTAAAAATGATTTATTTTCCTTGTATGTTATTTTTCCGTATTATATACAACATCATAACAACAAGGGGGAATTCAGACAAAAAATTATGACGAGAATACAAACAAAGACAAAAGATTTCATATAATCCTATATTTAATAAAATAAAAAGGACCAACAAAAAAACAAAATAATTATGTATAGAATATTAACGACTTAATAATAACAAAATAAGATAAAAGAAATGTTACTTGTATTATAATTAAAATTCAATACTTAAATATTTCTCCCAGTATGTATTGGTTGATTCACTTGACTACGGCTTCTCAATATTATTTTTTAGAGTACCTTTTTTAAAAATATGCTGATGATATTTTTTCCGTATATCATACAATAAATGTGATGAACACTTAATACATTTAACAGGTATAACCATCATTTACAATTAACATTAGAAAAAAAATTAATAGTAGCCTTTCTTTTTGAGATACAAAAGGTATTAAATTAGATAATAATATACTTATAAATGACTATATAGTAAATATTAAAAATTATCAAAATATGTATTGACTAACAATGATATTAATTTTTGTCCAATTCTATATGTCAAAAATATAAGTCCAAAAATTATTGAAGTTTTTAAAAATAAAAATACTTAAATTGCACAAACGTTAAGACAATTTATAGTTTATAGTATAATAAATTAAAAGATAAAAAACCAATATTATATTATTCTAAATATGTTTATTGTATTCCTTGTCATAATTGTAACAAAACATACATAAGTTATTATTTGTGTAATTTTAACAGAAAAAAAAAACAATACAAAAGTTCAATTTATTGTAAATGTATTAATAAAGTTCCGCATATCATGCGGTCTTTAGTGCTGACACAGTTAAATTAAAACTCTAGACTTTTGGATTTATTTAGGACAAATACAGAAAAATATATTCTAATTCTAAATTAATACTTAGTAATTAATATTACATTGCAGTTCCATCATGGGATATATTAATACAATAAAAACCTGCATCAACCTAATGTAATTTTTTTTTGATTTTTATGTTTTTTTTTATTATTTAAACATTCTTAGTTATAGTTAATTACAAATTAAAATTAAACTTTTTTATGGACCTTTAGGTGTACAAAAATCATTATTTTTTTTACAAGCGGTATCAAGAAAAGTTTGGGAAAAGCAGAGGCGGTCATTTCCTTCTTTTTTATTTATAAAAAATCCTACAATGGCAAACTTACAGTTATGTTAAAGAGTTCAATTATAATGGTATAATATTCTAGATAAAGATTACAAATTTAATTTATATTTTTAGTAATTTGATAAACAAGGTTTTCCTAAGGAAGGTTAAGTTGTGTCTGTTTAATGTCGACTTCATCTCAAGCGTACGTTTTAGTTGACTCGATATTTATTCCATGCAGACGAAAGGGAGGGGGCAGCTGCGGTCTTGGCAGTTACACACAAGTACATATTATATTGGATAGGGTGTTGCGTTAGACAGAAATATGCTTTGTTAATGCCGCGATCGCTGCTTGAAGGTTTTGTGACTTTAAGCTTTACTCCCGACTAAAAGATATATTATTTTCCAAAATATATTTCACCTAAGCAAACATAATAAACAAAGTATAATAGTCTCCAAACTAAATGCCCTTACTGCTAGTAGCGGCCAAACGTAAAATATAAAAACAAAGTATTTTTTTTCTGGCCAGTATAACACAAAGTATGATTTTATAAAACCAGCTGCAGGCGGAAGCAGCGATGCAACACATTATTATTTCTCGCCATTGTTGCAGTTTACACGGAAATTGGCCGCTTCTCTTTAGAAAACATCGAATGCATGAGTAGCTTTTACGAGTTTGTGATTTAGTGAAGCTGTTGATGGTTACTGTTATGTTTAAAGGGTTTTTGCATTCTATTATTTAATATGTACCTGCAAGGTATATGCTTGAAATACACTGAAGAATAATTTATTGTCATTTCAAGTCTCAGTAAGCAGAAATGTATGCACTTAAAGACAGTTGAGAAGCAGACTTTTCTTTTGTTTCCTGTGACTCTCTCCCTACACGTGTTTCGCCTGCCTAACAGGTCAAAAACAACAGAAAAATTAAGAGTCTACTTCAAAGACATATATCGATGTCTTTAGGTAAGATATAAAAATCTTACTCTTTGGCGTCGTGCTAAAATCACATTTAGCAAACAGACATCAGTATTTACCGGAGTGGGTATATAATTTAAAAATCGGAAAATTTCTACTGTCACGGTATGTACTAAGATGTAACTTCGTTTTTAAAGACAGTTGAAAAGCAGACTCCTGATTTTTCTGTTGTTTCCTGTGACTCTCTCCCCAGACGCGTTTCGCCTGCCTAACAGGTCTTATCAATAGGGCTGTATCGAGTGCACAGTTAACAACAGAAAAATCAATAGTCTACTTAAAAGACATATATCGATGTCTTTAGGTAAGATATAAAAATCTTACTATTTGACGTCGTGCTAAAATCACATTTAGCAAACAGACATCAGTATTTACCGGAGTGGGTATATAATTTAAAAAATCGAAAAATTTCTACTGTCACGGTATGTACTAAGATGTAACTCCGTTTTTAAAGACAGTTAAAAAGTAGACTCCTGATTTTTCTGTTGTTTCCTATGACTCTGTCCCTAGACGCGTTGCGCCTGCCTAACAGGTCTTATTAATAGGGCTGTATAGGGTGCACAGTTGTAAAAAACTGTAAGTAAAAAATAATATTAAAAAAAATATATATATTATTTTATTTGAAAAATATTTAGACTTGTCTTGGTTTTAAAATTAATTTTTAATATTCACTATTTAGGGATATTTAGTTTTTCATTCTAGCAAACCCTATTTAAAATTAAGTGATATTCAAGTTTACTCCAACAGAAAATATATATTCCGTTGCTCGCTTAGCTTTGTTTTTGCAGTTCTTCTGCTTACAGCAGCATAAAAACATATATCTTTATTGAAAATTCGAGAACACAAAAGATGTTTTTTTTTACTCAACACAACAGTGGAATTTGATACTTTTATTTATATACTATTTAAATAATATATGTTTCCTTGTTTACTGCTAATTTTCAAATGGGTCATTTGAATAAATAGAAATAAATGCTCACGAGTATGAGAAAACGTTTTAAGCAAAAGCTTAGAGCAAAAGGTCGTAGTGTAAGAATTGTCTCTAATTTGTATGAATAATAGTTTGGTTACGCCCAAAACGATTTTCTTACATTTGTCAAGATAGCCTAAAATTAATATGAGCTCCTGTTGATTGTTTAAATGCCACTATAAAATGATTTCAGATGGGTTTAGTGATGACTTAAATGATCCGATCTTCGAAATTTCAATTTTTACCGTTATGATAGTTGTCGTCCAGGTTTCTGAATCATATTCAAAATTAGTAGTTGGCAATATTGTACAGTCCAATGCATTAAATAATAAATAATGAAACATTTTAAAACTTAAGTATGCCCATATACTTCGAATCCAAAAACCTATGATTTAGTTGTCCAAAGGGTCTTTCATTTACCACTCTTGCTTATTCGGAATTTTAAATGGTGTCATTAACCACAATTCTAATCCATATCAATTATCTTACAACGTTTCTGCACCAGAAAGCTGTTGCATATTGAAACGTTCATATATCAGAGTTTCTGCAATTTTAGACTCATGTACGGAATCTGGCTAACTCACAGCTAAACTAATAAGCTAATCTCTTTCTGTGAATGTATTCATCGCCGTGTTGGTTCGCTATCAAAAGATGGGCGTGCGTACAATTAATTGCACCCCAGCATTGAGAAACTAATATTTTTTTATAAGGTCGGCTATGCTTCGGTCACTTTAGCTGACATTGATAAAAATTTGGTTTCAAAAGGGTCTTTCCTAATCTTAGTTATCATATTTATAAAACATGAAAATGTTTCTGACACAACGGACTGTTGTATACCGTAAGAAAAACTTTATTATGTTATGTTTCACAAATATTTTTACAGACAATAAGTTGCTTTTCATCTAATTAAATTTACTTTTTTAAACTAGTAAAGTGATCTAAAATCTATTGTATCTATCTATAATGAAATTGGCCATTTATGACTACTAGGGGAATGAAATACAGACCAGAAGCTTTAAATTTTGCAGGTAAAAGGTTTAACTCACTTTTATTTATATGGCCAAATATATCACACATAATGTTTCTGCTGTTTACAGTCTTTTTTGAAAATGGTAAATTGCCCTTATTTAAAATTACTTAGCAATAAAAAAGCGTAAACATCCAATATTTATAATCCTAATTTAATAATATTTTGCAAACTTTTATATTTTCAGGCCACTAGAATATAATTGAATTTTTAGCCCTATCGACGAATTTTCGCTCACATTTGTGGTTTTAAATATTTTATGTCATACTGTCTGATAGACGTTTGATTAGATTTTCAATTTGTGTCTGGTAGGTTAGTCATTATGGTATCAGATCTGGTAAGTGCCGCTAAGCAACACTTACCGGACTGTTTTATTTTTATAAATCAAATTAGACAATTAAAAATATGCCAACATGACATTTTCTTCCACTTGTTGCACTCATGCCCGTTCTTCCACTGGCAAAACACTTGGTATTTTTTTTCATACCTCGCTCCCGACTTCCTAGGAATCAATTTTGCACTTGCCCATGCCATTTCGACATTATTATGCCGGGAACAGTACAACAATACGTAACGTTTATGACCTTCATTTTAAAGTGAAAAATATTTCATAAAACAAACAATAACAATGACTGTTGCAACAGGGAAAATGATAATGCGATTTTCAAAACTTTATGTGATTTTTTGGTTTTTGAAAATAAATAATGATACAGAACGGACTAACTTTATGAAGTAAAATACATTTCGACACATGCCTGGTAGTACTTGTTACAGGTACGCGTTTAGACATTCTTTACTCGGCTCCCAGCGTCGCCTTGTCCATAATGTCTAACTCGTATTGTAACAAGTAACCTACTTGACTTATAACGTAAATTACTTACCTAAATGATCTGATCTTCGAAATTTCAATTTTCACCGTTATGATAGTTGTCGTCCAGGTTTTTGAATCATATTTAAAATCAGTATCCTCAGGTAGTTGGCAATATTGTACAGTCCAATACACTAAATTATAAATAATGAAACATTTTTTTAACTTAAGTATGCCCATATACTTCAAATCTAAAAACCTATGAGTTAGTTGGCCAAAGGGTCTTTCATTTACCACTCTTGCTTATTCGGAATTTTAAATAGTGTCATTAACCACAATTCTAATCCATATCCATTATCTTACAACGTTTCTGCACCAGAAAGCTGTTGCATATTGAAACATACATATATCAGAGTTTTGCCAATTTGTAGACTCATGTACGGAATCTGGCTAACTCACAGCTAAACTACTAAGCAAATCTCTTTCTGTGAATGTATTCATCGCCGTGTTGGTTCGCTATCAAAAGATGGACGTGCGTGCAATTAATTGTACCCCAGCATTGAAAAACTAATATTTTTTTATAAGGTCGGCTATGCTTCGATCACTTTAGCTGACATTGATAAAATTTGATTGAAAAGGGTCTTTTCTAATCTTAGTTATCATATTTATAATACATGAAAATGTTTTTGACACAGAATGTGTCATGTCATGTTGTGAAACCAGGATTGTCTATATACCGTAAGAAAAACTTTATTTTATGATTCAAAGAAATGGCGCCTCCTTCTGTTTCACAATTTTTTTTACAGACAATAAGTTGCTTTTCATCTAATTCAAATTTACTTTTTTAAACCGGTAAAGTGATCTAAAATCTTGCCTATTAGGTTATTTTTATAGCTTCCTTGTATGTAAATATACGAAATTGGCCATTTTATGACTACTAGGGGAATGAAATACAGACCAGAAGCTTTAAATTTTGCGAGTAAAAGGTTTAACTCACTTTTATTTATATGACGAAATATAATACACATAATATTTCTGCTGTTTAGAGTCTTTTTTGAAAATGGTAAATTGCCCTTATTTAAAATTACTTAGCAATAAAAAAGCGTAAACATCCAATATTTATAATCCTATTTTAATAATATTTTGCAAACTTTATATTTTCAGCCACTAAAATATAATTGAATTTTTAGCCCTATCGACGAATGTTTGCTTCATTTTGGTTATATATATATTATTATATATAATAATATATATTATATATATATATATATATATATATATATATATATATATATATATATATATATATAAAATATAATTTATATATAATATATAATTAATATATATATAATATATATATATATATATATAATAATATTTAAAAATATATATATATATATATATATATATATATATATTATATATATATATATATTTTTATATATATATATATATATATATATAAAAATAAAAATATATATATATTAGTTTGGCATCAGTGTTATAAAATAATAAATTTATTTAATAATTATTTATAACATTAAATGTATCGACATTTTAAATTTATAATTATATGACATTATACATAAAACATGTTCAGAATTTTCCGGAGAATCCGAAAATACAAAAATATGCAGGGGGTTCCATTTAAGAAAAAAATATTTTTCTGTCAAACTTTCTTGCGACACCCTGTATATCTACATTTGATGTTAAAATATTTATATACATGCATACATGCAGATCAACAATTTTTTAAAAGAGTTATATTTGTTTTTCCGAAAAGTTGTTAGTGTTTAGTGTTTATAAAATATTTATTTGTACTTCTAAATCTTTTAAGATAATAATTTTAAAACCCTTATGATTATTGATTTTATAATTAATTATATTTTGCAATTCTTTATTAAAAAATATGTACGATTATAAGTTTTAATATAAAAACCAAAGAAAGTCATTTTATAGGCGGCTTAAGTTTTCTTAATTCTGGATTACACTGATTTGTAACTTTTTAACTCCACTTTTCATTTAAGTAACAGTTTTGTCGTTGTTAGCTTAAAAAAATTTCGAACAGACGCATGTATCAAAAATTTTATTTGATGTTATTCAAAAACATAAGAAAATAATATAGATTTATTAGGTTTTTAAATGTGACATTTTTAGAAATCTAATATTTTTCTTATCCCATTTTAAAAGGTAATAGAAATTTATTTATAAATAATATTGTCACATTTCTTGATTAACCAGGGCACAATAAATATACTTCTTTTCATGTTGCTCTTAACCAATTAGTACTTGTAACTTTAAAAGAAAACCTTTATTTGCTCTTGTCAAAAGCAGTGATTTTTTAGTTCAAGAATTAGTAAACAACCGTCGGCCATACTCTGTTCTCTATTAAGAGGTAAAAAGTCTGCTTTACGCCATGGAAACACAATTTTGCTGTAACGGTAAATATGTCCTAGCTACTTCTATATGTTTTTGTTAGTAAATAAGGCGTGTTTGTTTTAATCATACATACAGTTTACTTTTTATAAAAAAAAATCGTTTTTTAAAGTTAATAAACATATTTTTTAAAGTAAATATTAGTTGGCATTTTGTATTTTTATAAAATATAAAAAATTTTCAATAAAAATAATATTGTTCTGGTCATAAAGAATATCTAAAAATAAAAATGTGTTATACTTTTTCTGTTATTTGAGTAGTATCTAAACAATGGATAAATATAAAACTATTTTTTTTAGTTTATTTTGATTTCTGGGAACATCAAATTAAAAGAAAAATTATTTGGCTTTTTCCAGATAAATAATATATATATATATATATATATATATATATATATATATATATATATATATATAATATATATATATATATATATATATATATATATATATATATATATATATATATATATATATATATATATATATATATATATATATATATATATATATATAATATATATATATATATAATAATATTATATATATATATAATATATGATAATAACAATTATATTAATTAATAAATTGTAATTTTTGTCACAAAATTCTTAATGTAAAATAGTAAATTATATGAATATAAAATGTAATTGCTTTATCCATACATTTTTAACTTAAAAAAATGGTATATTAACAGAACTAAAAGTTTCTTCTGTGTATATTAGATATGGGATACTTTCAAGATGAATCTAATTATTTTTAAAATACCAAAAACATCGATTACAAAAAAGAAATAATAAAAATGGTTTAGGTTACTTTCCTTCATAACAAGACCTTATTTCAGTTTTTCAACTACTCTACTATGGTGACAAGAGACTGTAAATCATATTCATTTTTCAAACACATCGAAAATTGCGATCGATCAATATACATACTTCATACAGGATGAAAATATGATATATGTTGCAGTGGTTTTCAAAGATTGATATCCGAAAATTCTAAAGCGTAAAAGCCGGCTCATGTATGTCAACCCTTCAATATTTTTAAACCGTGTATGAAACATAACAGGAAATGTTGACAGGAGAATTGAATGCATTTTTAAGAAAAATGATACAGAGTTATTGAAGTCAAGTGATGAAAATTGTAAAAATAGATACATGGATATAATAAAAAAATAAAAAAATAACTGGGCGAATCTCAAATGCCTTAACTTAAAAATCTAACGGTTAAAAAATTAAATTTAACACCTATACATAGTACCCAACAAGCACAAAACATAACTGGGTGTTTTGGAAAGTGTTCCTTTTATAGCGACGAAAGTACATTCTAATTAATCCGATCTGTTATGTTACTTATACATATACATATACATACAGTATAGAAGTTAAATGTGCAGGGTTATTCATTTTAATGTAAACAGGGCTTTATTTTTAAACTTTCCCGTACTTTTTTAAAAAACGAATATAGCCATTTTGTGTATTTGTTTTCCGTAGAATTTAATAATCTTATAAAAAAACATTTGAAACAAAAACAAAAGAGTTACAGCAAGAGTGACGTATTTTTTAAATGGAATACCCCGTATATTTTTATATCAATGAAGATATTTTCTGAGGAATTTGGGTGATATAGGGGTTGCTGGGTTTTTTTCCCTGCGGGTTCTGCTCCCAATTGTCTAAAAACTGCATGATACTATAAGGATAGTTTCACTAAAAACCTGGCTGCCACAGGTCCGGTGCTGTGCTTATTTGTCAAAGTCAAGAATTTAAAAAATACATTTATTACTTTTTGGAGTAGTTTTATAATGAGGTTTTCATCGGAAGAACGGCTTGAAATTATATTATATGCTAAAAATGATATAATATATCTATTTCTAAACCAAGCGGCAGAATTACAATAAACGGAAAAAATTAAAATACAATACGAGGTATAATATGGTGGTATTAAAAACACTTATACCAAAAAATTATAATATTACTAATAATTTAAATATTCTATATGACCCCCGTTATTTTCCAAACATGATCTATAACCCCTCCTTAGCCTTTCTAAGCTCGCTGATATTATTTGAGGTTCTTGGTTAAGACGATTAATTTCATTTACAAATTTTTCTCTCATTTCTTTCGTGTTTGTGTTCCCATTTTAGTAAACGACATTCTTCAAGCGACCTCATGGAAAACTGTCCAAAATTGTAATATCTGGACTATCAGGTGGCCATCTAATAGTGCCATAACGTCCAATCCACTGATTGTATCGGCGATTGGCGCTCCGTTTAGTTGCCAAATTATCTTGCTATACTTTTCGAGTGCAATTCTTCTAAAATGTCCTAAATATTGTTTTCAAGAAGATTGAGATATCTTTCTCCAGTTAAGGATTCCTCATAGAATATTGGCCCTACAATTCAATTGTTAAGCACACCACACCAGACATGAAGAGAAGACCTCCCTAAGTATTAAATCCCTTGAAATTTCCTAGGATTTTGTCTTGCCCAGCTGTGCATGTTGCGTCGGTTAAACATTCCCGATGTAGTGAACGAAGTTTCATCCGTCCAAAGAATTGTTTGAAACAGGATCGTTATCTTCTTTATGGATTGAAATTTGGATAACAAATTGAAAGCGAAGTTCCTTTCGTTCCCGTGTTAAATGCTGCACTGAAAGAACGTGAGATGGAAGATACTTAAAATATTTTAGTGTTCTCTGAACCCTCGCATTCCCCCTCTTCTTCTGGCAGGGCCATACCTCAAGTCTCTAACTGCGTCAGTAATTGACTTTATGGGATACAAAGTAAAATAATTTAGAATAGCTCTATCCCCGTTTCTTTTTCTCATTGTAGTCCTTTTTCTAATATGTAACGATTTTGTTTCTTCTTGTTTTTAAATCGTTTTTACTAACATATTTTGGTGGAAATTTGCAACATATCTTCGTCGTGTTTCCCTGGCATTTTCTCCACATTTATAATAGAGAGTTATAATTTGAAGCCATTCTTCTGATGAAAACCTCATTATAAAACTACTCCAAAAAGTAATAAATGTATTTGTAAAATTCTTGACTTTGACATTTAAGCATCTGTGACCTGTGGGACCCAGGTTTTTTCAGGTGAAACTATCCTTATAGTATCATGCAGTTTTTAGACAATTGTTGCAGAACCGCATTAAATAAGCCCAGCAACCCCTATATTACCGTGTTCATCGTGAAAATCTCTATTGATTGATCATTTAAAAATGGCTATATTCGGTTTTTAAAAAGGTACAGGAAAGTTCAAAAATAAAGCCCTGTTTTCTTTAAAATGAATAACCCTTTACCACTAGTGATTTTTTTTTTTTTATATATATATATATATATATATATATATATATATATATATATATATATATATATATATATATATATATATATATATATATAATTTTATATATATATATACAGGGGCCACAGATTCGAGTGTGTAAGCATGGGGATCTCAGAAACCGTAAGAGATATGATATCGGTTAAATTATGGCAAAGTTCTTTTTTAGGTTCCCAACAACAGCCATTGGAAAGTTGTAAAATTACGAAATACTTCCGGAGATATCCGGAAAAAACGAGAATTGCTGATTTGTTTTTATTTTTATGGATTTTGAGATATAAACAAAAAACACTTTCTATTAAAGGGGTTACAAAATAGCGTTGAGAGATTTTCCGTACGACGTTTTGTTTTCGTTAGACCATCATCAACTTTATTTTTTTAAATACGGACCTGGGTTTTTTATTTAATTCTTTTGAACCTCTTATTTCCCAATTTATACCTGACCCCTGTATATATACAGTTTATACAGTCCAGGGATGCATGTGGGATCTCAACTAATAAGAAATCCACAAAGGTCATTCAAATTCTGTTAAAATTGCGCATTTGGTGCCTTACAACATGCCGATTAGAAAGTTGTAAAATTCCGAGTACTTCGGAGATATCGGAAAAAACCAAAAAATTGGTTCAGTTTTTTATTTTATGGCATTATTTAAAGAGATATGAAAAAACAAAGGAGCACTTTCTCATAGCACTTCTTAGGCTCTACAAAACAGCGTTGAGGATTTTCCGTACAGCGTTTCGTTTCCTTAAACCATCATCAAATTTATTTTTTAAATGCGGCACTCAATTGTTATTGCATTTTTGAAGAAATTATAATCCCAATTACAATGATGTATAACACTTAATATTTTTCTGTTAAATAAACATATTTTCCTTAGAGACAATGAGTAAGACAAGGAACGCACATAACTTCTTATAGGGGCGTTCCATATTTAATCAATAAATATTAAGTGTTATACATTTTGTAATTGGGATAATAGAGGTTCAAAAAAATAAAATAAAAAACCTAGGTCCGTATTTAAAGAAATAAAGTTGATGATGGTCCTGAGCAGAACGTCGACCATGAAAATCTCTCAGCAGCATTTTTGTAAGAGCTTAAGAGTGTGAGTGTCTTTGATTTTTCATATCTCTTTAAATAACGTCGAAAGAAATAAAGCGAAGATCAGCAATTTCAATCCGGATATCCTCCGAATACTCGAGTTTCTAGCATAAATCAATCAATTATGGCTTTACCAATCACACCAACTCTATAATTTAACCGACTTCATCTTACGGTTTCAGATCCCATACACATCCTTCACATCTGTGGCACCCTATATATATATATATATATATATATATATATATATATATATGTATATATATATATATATATATATATATATATATATATATATATATATATATATATATATATATATATATATATATATATATATATATAGATAATAATGTATATTTATTTGTAACACACACATAAACATTTGAAGTTAATAGTACTAGTAGTAGTAGTTTATTTTCAAATTACGTGACAGTTTAGTATACGAAAAACGTATTGTACTTATTTTCGCGAAATATTGACCTAATGGTGCCGGGAACGCTGACGAACAAAGGCTAATTAATCAAAAATAAAAAACCCGTTTTAACCTCAAAATATATGTCTTTGTATAGAAAAGATAATATTTGTTTTAAAAATTTTCGAGGACTGCTATATATGTTTTAGTTTTGATAGATTACCTCAAATTACGGTAAGTACCTACATATGTATTAACCTATGAAATATTGGTTATAGGGACAAAAAATGAACTTTAATGTTACTTGAAGAGGTAAAAAACAAAACTTGTATAATAAATTACAAATAAATATATAGTATTATAGTTTATAAGAATATTAAGTCTAGCACATTCTTTATTTAATCAATAAAATTGTTATTTAAGGTACCTTATTATTTATACAAGCATTTTTTAATTTTAAGGCGACTAGAGGACTGTTTTTCGTACGAAATAAAAAAAAATATTTTAAGCTGAACTTCGAATTTTAAAAGATTATTTTTGGTAACCTTTAAAATCATTTGATATTTAAGGTCGTGGCCGATAAAAATTATTTACTTCTCATGGGAAATAAAATTGACTGTATATTTTTCAGTGGGCATGACAGTAATTGATATTTTTTTAAGAAATATGATCCTGCAAAAAAAAATATTAAAATAATTTTTGGTATTGACGGTCTCGGACTGCCTCAGACGAGACTCATGATAATATTAGGATCCTTGGTTTGTTATGGCAAGTGCCTTCTTAATGGTTTTCCACAGGATTTTACTTAGGAGGAGCTTTACCTGACAAACTTAAACTGGGAATAAATATAGTTAGAACGCCACATAGTCCCGGAGGCCACCGCAAAAAAGCAAGCCACTGAGAGATACGCATAAACTTTTTTTATTACTATGAACTATAGTCCGTTCAAAGCCGCACTGCTTCATCAGCTCAGCAGGTTTAAATTACATTTTTAACCTTAAAAAAATTGACTTAAATTTATAATAAAAACGCAAATATCTTAAAAATTAAAAGAGTTACAAAAAAATGTATAAAGCAAAAAATATGCTATACAGTAAGCTTTATAAAAAAGGTTATAAACACAATTTTAATAAAATAAGTATTATAGGAGATATAAGCAAAAAAATGATTTTGGCCATCATGTACTTCTTAAGCATTTTTTGAAAAAATAAATGTACAAACAGATCAGTCACAAAAATTAAGTTAAAATGTTCCATTCATGAATAAAACAAACAAATACACATGTGCCTCGAGACAACGGGGGATAATCTGGTTACTGGATATTTCTTTTATCAATATATTCATTCGATCGCAGAACTCCATTCGCGCCGGAAAATTGGATCCAATTTGGGGTTCAGGCATAATGTTTTCTAAGCATTATAAGTTATCAATAATTTTCAAAAGCTATGAAACCAACACTTAAATCTAAGCTCCTGCTGTAATAGTTTTTAAATTTGGATTTAGTTTTTAATATTTCCATGGTAAGAAGTCACCCTAAAATCGGTTATGTTTAAATACTATTTTCTCTTAACTCGACTCATATTTCAAAAAATCTAATTCTGGCAGGCATAGATTATTGTCTTACCTTTAAAATGGTGTATAATTTACTGTCATTTAAGTGAAAAATAGTTACTGAAAAACGTAATCTCTGTAGGCTTACAATCGGAAACAACATAGCATCGATACACTGAATTTGGAAGAACCTAAATAAAATATAATATTTTTAATGC